>JAQFXN010000444.1:0-22252 GCA_034693365.1 Liacarus xylariae | reverse complement strand
ATTTTGTTTAATTGATGTAAAAGTAGACTAAAATTACCCAAATTTCCAATAAATTGCTTTAATGTTTAACTGACTCTTAAATTCTCATAATTTTTATTTTAAATCAAATAAACTGAGAGTTTAATTCATGAATACCAACAAAGGATTTATTTTTATTAAGAGCTAAACATTTGGAAAATTCCTAAAACAGTATTGTCTTATATTCCGTGAAATATGGGTTTATTCCTGCTATAGATATCTGTGAATAGGAAGACATAGATTTGTTTGGACGACAAGTGATTCTCAATGAGACAAAAGTGAGAGAATTGGTTGAAGACATTATTCCACCCCTTCTCGTTCCATTTGTCTACAAAGTGGATAAAATTTATTATTATTTTTTAGAAAAAGTAGTCAATTTTGAAGAAATAAATTTATATCATATAATTCAGTGTTTATATATTGCTGAATTTATCCATAAAAAACTTATTGGATTTAAAAGGAGTATAAAATTTCGAAAATAATTAAATTAAAATAAAGTTTTTATTCAAATATGAAACTGTATAACTGATACACATAGTGGGGTCACTTTAAAAACCGTTAAAACCTCATATATTTCACATTTGCACAAATTTTTAATTTTCGTCATTATTAGTAGACATAGGGGAATAAAATTTACTAAAAATCTCCAAAAATTTGGTACTGTATCAGGACAAAACATCGAATGACAAAAACATCGATTGACATAAACATCGATTGACTAAACATCGATTGACATAAACATCGATTGACATAAACATCGATTGACATAAACAACGATTGACATAAACATCGATTGACATAAACATCGATTGACATAAACATCGATTGACATAAACATCGATTGACATAAACATCGATTGACATAGACATCGATTGACAAAAACATCGATTGACAAAAACATCGATTGACATAAACCTCGATTGACATAAACATCGATTGACAAAAAAATCGATTGACAAAAAAATCGATTGACAAAAAAATCCATTGACAAAAAAATCCATTGACAAAAAAATCCATTGACATAAACATCGATTGACAAAAACATCGATTGATATAAACATCGATTGACATAAACATCGATTGACAAAAAAATCGATTGACAAAAAAATCCATTGACATAAACATCGATTGACAAAAACATCGATTGATATAAACATCAATTGACATAAACATCGATTGACAAAAAAATCGATTAACAAAAAAATCGATTTACAAAAAAATCGATTGACAAAAAAATCGATTGACAAAAAAATCGATTGACAAAAAAATCCATTGACAAAGAGCCGGTTTAAGCAAAAGGAAACGCACGTTAAGATTCTAAAGAAAGTTATCGTTGGGTTTCTGTGGTTCCCATATATTTTCCAACTTTTGACTGAATGCCTGATATTATAATCAGTGAATAACTGCTCGAGAGTTCCCTAATAGCGAAGGTAACAACTGTTTTGTTTTTATATTATAAAAAAATAAATTATTTTACAATAAGTTATAAAAAATATAATTATAATAATTAATACAAAATTCATATTACAATAGAATTTATAAATAATGAAGAAATTGATAGAATTTTATTTATATTCCAAATAATTAGTATTTAAATTGAATTTCATTGCATTCATTGCATTCATTACTTTGAATGAAATTATTTTTGTCTCTTATTTTGTGATTTCAAAGGATTGGATTCAAGAACTTCTGGTCCTTTAAATGGCTTTTCTTCAACTCTTTTATTGTTTTTGGTTTCTTTATTTGACTCTAAATTTGTTGTAAAAAATTAATTTTTTTACATAAAATGATTTAATATATAATTATTTATTCTTTACTTTTTTTCGATTTTGTTTCACTAATACTATTGAACCGAATATAACAATCGCTATAATTATAGCACAGATTATAGCGATGTATAGAAAAGTGTTTGAATTGCTTTTGGATTCTGTTTCGGAATAATATATAAATTAAGAAAAATTATTTAAAACTGTTGTTTCAAATCATACCAATTGGGATACTTTGGGAAGTGGTCTGAATGTCCGGAATGTCTGTACAGTCAAACCACTGACTGATATCAATGACTTGACAGAAGTCAAACCATTCATTGGCACTGATTCTCATTTTACAGAACATTCTTCCGCCAAATAAATGCAAATAATTTTCATCCAATCCTTCAGAAGAATTTTGATGTATATTAAACGCAGCAGTGATTCGACTGCCATTCAAATGGTTAAACAATTCATAGTTGGAATCACTCATATCAACCACTAATTCGCGGATTAGAGCTATTTGTTTGACTCCTTTATTGTATTTAGTCATCAAATTATACCCGACTTCAACCCCACTATAAACCAGTTTAAGCCCCGAATTGTTATGATCTTTAAAAAACATTAAATTATTTTTAGGATCCGATGGAATCGTCAAATGAATTGCTTCTAAATAATCAGATCCGCCACTAGTTTTGTAACTTTTGGTCCAATTGTTGAAGAATTCCCACAAAAATTCTTTCTATTTTTTTTAATTAAAAAATATATTCAAATAATTAAATCAAAATTAAATATTAATTACATTTTTGAGATAAAAGATATCATAGTTTTCATAGGAGTAGACAATCGGTGGAATCAATTCTTTATCCAATTCTTGCAATTTTCGTGAGCTTTGAATCGTTTGCCTTCCCTTCAAATCTATTTCTGACAATTCATACAACTCTTGGCCGACAAAGAGATATATTTTTTTCCCGACACTTCTCTCATGTAATACGGAATCAATTGAAATGTCTTTACTTTTATCACAAAATATATTCTATAAAAATAGAAACAATAATTTTAAAATCTTTAATCAAAATTAAATCTATTTCCTAACGCATTGTATGTATTGAATCGTGAATTGTGTGAAACAAAATATAATAAAAAGTGCTTTAATTGAATACATTTTGTGAAATCACTTAAATATCGTTGAATATTTGAAATCAAATGAAATGTTAATTCTTTTCACTAAAAATAAATAATTCAAAATAATTTCACGTGATTAAATCTTTGAAACTTGAAGATCAGGGAGGTCCAGATCCTGAGATATCACCTAAATAATCAATTCAGTGTATTTTTCACATCATTTTAGAGGGTCCTTCAGGGGATTTTTTAGATATCCCCCTTAAAATTTTTAAAAAAATTTAAATCACACCTCCCTAATTGACCTTTTATTGGTAATTTCAGCAGTATCTCGCCTAAAAAGTAGTGATTTCATCATTTTCTAGTTTGAACATCCTGTTGATGAATTAGTTTAAACTTCAGAAATCGTAAATAAAGCCATAAATCTGGCACTAGCATTTTTGTCTGATACTCCTATAGGCTCTGCACGAAGATCCCTCCCCTCCCAACTGTTTGAAAAATGGTGATAGATTATAAAATAGTAAAAAATCTCAATTTCAAATGTACGGTAACTAGCCTAATTTTTATTATTACTGTAGTTAAAAAAGAATTTGTTTTAATATTCCATGAACCACCTAGGTTAAAGTTGAAAAAAATCGCAATTTTACCTTTTCCTCTGCCCCACATTATGCATATTCTGTAAAAATATATCAAACATTTTAATAAGAATGCACCATTGATATATACAGTATATCTCCGCTTTCTAAAGAAAATTTAAAGTGGAATTCTGTGTGCCTAAAGCAAACCCGAGCAAAATTTAAACAGAGTATTAAAAAAATGAATGTAGCTTATGTTTTGCCCAGATAGAAGCTGAATAGAGAGCATTTATAATACAAATAATTCGTTACTTTTTTGTAATTAAAAAATATAATAAAGTATTTTTGACTTTATCTCAATTATTTATTAATATATTAAGCATTTTTGGCAAAAAATTAATTGAATTTATTAATTCTCAATAAATTAGTTATCAGTGATCGATATAATCATTACATTTATTTAAATAAAACAATTAATTAATTGATTTATATATTAATTGCATTCAAACCAAACAATCTATTCATCTATTTATATATTTATATCGATACACTTTGGATGTAAGCGCTTGTGTATTGCCAGGGCCGCTTTTTGCATAACTTCTATCAAATGTATGTTAATTTCAGTTATTTTTTAATATTTATCTCAAAACTCCGGAAAAAAGTGCATTTAATCAAAAAATAGTACTGGGAATTGATAAATAATTTACATTAACATTAAATTCTTCTTCAGTGAGAAAAAGAGTTCAAATATTTCTCAAATGAGAAATGCATTAGTTTTTTGAATAGTATTGCAATAAATATTATAAAAGTGATAAACAATTTATTTTTGAGATAAGTTATACAAATATTTTTACATAAAGTTTTAATTATATCTAACAATCAATGAATTTATAGATTAATTAATTTCTAAATAAATATATTTTATATTAACTCTAAATAAGTCTAAAATATTATAATAATTGAAAAAATATTTGTTAAAAACACATAAAACTTATTCAAATTGAGCGCCACTTCAATAGTGATCTATGAAAGGGTGCGGTCTTTAAAAAACTTGTTTTCATTTACAAAACATATATTTAAAAAACATTTGAAAAAATTGACGAAAATATAAACAAAAATATGTGTTTAAGTGCTTTAAATGTTTTATTGTTTAGAAATAACACTAATTTATACCCAAAACTAGTATTAAATGCGCATAAAATTTGTAACAAAGTTTGAAAATTAATGCTAAAAAACATTAATAAAACAGATTTTTTTAGTTTATTTTAAATGAAAAAATATTGTGAAAACAAATTGCAATCAAAATGTAAGTCAAAAACCTATAGTTTTAGTGACATTTGTTTTGACACAAATAAGTGGTTTATATATAGTGTTGTAATCATCTGTTGATTCACTGTTTGAACACATTTTGTAATTTTAAGTATTTTTAATTTATATTTGATTTTTGTTTTTTAAAACTTCACAAAAATTACAATCTTTTCGTTCAATAAATGATTTCATTTCTAAAAATAGCGATTATTTTGTGAATTCAGTCCTAATTTGCGAAATATTTAGTATTTGTTTCATAAATGTGTCATAAATTTGATACAAATATAAGATTACAATTAGATTAAGAAGTTTTTCAATTATTTTTAATTTTGTATTTTTTAAAAAATCATTTTTTTGATAACTTTTTTCTTTCAATCAGTAATTAATTTCAAGTTTTAAAAGTGATTTATTTTTATTAAACATCTGTTGATTGGATACAAACAAAACGTAAATCAAATCAAATTATATTTTTTAATTGCAATTAAAAAGTCATTGCATTTGTTTATTTAATACTTTTTTTCACTCAATTTAAGGCATTATTTAATGCATTTTACTATCAATTTATTTACAGAATATAGGCATTCAGTAATATATGAGTCAAATCTATGATATGTATCGATAAACTAAGTTTCCATTAGTTTTTGGTTTTAATATATTTGTATTAAAAGATTTATCGGAAGAATAGATAGAATTTTTGTTTAGACTTATATTTGATATAAGAATTATTTTTGAGATCTATTGACCAAAAATTGAGCCAAAATGTCGATTAAAAGCCGTCGAAATCGATCGCTTCAATGTTCGACCCGAAAACACGTACCACTGCCTACCGGTGCCCTTAGGATAGTTGGCTTTCGCGATATAATGACTGGTTTCACCAAAAAGGGAGGGGTTTTAGTCCGTCTATACTATCCGGCGGCCAATCAAATGAAGACTATTGAGGAACAACACCTGCTTTGGCCCAATTGGTTGCCGCACGAGAACTACGGCAAAGGTTACGGCGAAGTGGCGAACATTCGATGGGAACCACTCTATAGATTCGTTCAACGCATGAATGGAAACACTTTTATTCCCATTATTCCAAACGCTAAACCTCTGCGCAAAAAAGACAGCAAACCATACCCAGTGATCATCTTTTCGCACGGATTGGGCGGTTGTCGGACATCATATTCGGCCATTTGTATAGAGTTGGCGTCGCACGGCTTCATTGTCGCCGGTGAGCCATATATTGTCTTAAACTATAAAATAGAACTTTAATAGCAAAGGAAAGGAAAAGGAGTGTACTGTAGGGTTAAATATTTGGCCAAAAGTTTTGATCAATTTTTTAAAAGTACGGTAGTATTTATTTAATGACAAATGAATCCCATTTTCTATATCCGACCCATAATTTTGAGTAAAGAACTCATTTATTTCCTATAAATCACTTTTAACTTATCATTTCTGCAATATATTAATGGAATATGTTTTGGCACAGCTGTGGAGCACAGAGACAATAGCGCCTGTCTATCATTCTATGCAAAACAAGTTCGGTATTCAATGAAGGAATCGAATCCAAACTTCTTCAGTGAAGTCGATGGACTGCAAGTGGAAGACGAGCCAGACTTTGGCGATGAGATCGATGACCCCAACTATATTCCGCCCAAAGCATTGGCTGCCGTGACATCTGTGCCACACATATCGATGGAATGGGTTCGCTATAGGAATGTTGCCGTTTCTAAAACGGGTCGAAAGATCTATACTTTTCGTAATCAACAAATACATCATAGGGTTCGCGAGTGTTCGCGTGCTTTAGATCTCGTGGAAGCACTACAGGCCGGGTATGAAATCAATAACATTTTGGATCCACTCTTCGATATAAGTGAATTCGAAGGACTAATAGATCTCGAAAGGGCTGTAATAATGGGTCATTCGATGGGCGGCGCGACTGCAATCATGTCCGCTGGCGCTGAACTGCGATTCAAAGTGGCCGTATGTTTGGACCCCTGGATGTATCCGATCAAAGATGAACCTTTCGATTTGGTCACTCAACCCATTATATTCATTAACGCAGATAAGAGTCATTCAGACGAACCCAATCTGAATAAAATCAAAGAACTTTTGGTGACCTCTGATCCAAACGAACCAAACACTGAAGAATTGCGTAAAGCGGTTACTATTAAAGGATCCGTTCATATGAATCAATCCGACTGTCCATTTGTTTTCAATTGGTTTACAAAACTATTGATCGGGGAATTTGGCGGCAGATCTAAGAGGAATAGATTCACAGTTCACGACATATCTAACTATTTGGCCCTCAACTTCATTAGTGAACATTTGGGTAATTAATTGATTGCAATTAAGACAAAAAATTAGTTCTTATTTTAAAATTTTATATAATTAATGATTTAATAAAAATCAAACTTTTATACAGATATTCCGATCGAAGAAGACATCAACGCATACCTAAGCGAACAAAAGAAGAAATTTCGGCCCTCTTTTAAAAAGTGACAAAACATTTTGTCATCAATTGATGCCTATATTCTTAGACTAATTGACAGTAGTTTTAATTCAATATATTATTTGTAAATATATATAATCAGCCTTTCATTAATTGTTTAATAATTTGTTGTATTTTTAGACAAATTCAGACTATTCTATCATTTTATTAATGTTTTTACTCTTTGAAAAATTCTATATTTTATTAAAAGCCTAATTCACTTATTCTTAAATATTAGGCACAGTATTACTTGTACTGTACTTACGCACCAAAATTCAATGTTAAACTACTGTATGCTATAAATTGTTTCCAATTCTATACTAATTGTTTGGCAAACTATTACTTTTAATATAATTGAATTTTTTAATTACTTTTAAAAAGTATTGAATTTTAATAATATTATTCTATAATATAATCTATTTTTAAGGCTTTTTTATGTAAATTATTTTTGTTTCAAAACTAATTTATATTTTGCAATATCTATGCCATAGATTCTATGGTATAAAAATATGTTTTTTAATGTTTTTTCATATTTAATTTATGTCGACTTCATTGACACTAAATATTTAAAAAGTTTTGTAATTTTTTAAAATTCAATTTTTATTTGAAATTTTTAATTAATATAATATTCTTTTACATTAATATTCTTATTCTTAATTATTTTATATTTTTTGTTTAATTTTTCAAAAATAATTGATTGAATTTTTAATACGAATTAAATTTTTTATTTCATAAAATATGATTAAAATTAAATAAAATATTATTTCGCATAAAATTTTCAAAAGAAAGAAGAATAAAATAATTTATGATTTATTTACAGAATAAATGATGAATTGAACAATAAATTGTTTGATTTAATGATTAAATAAAAATTTTTAATTTAGAACAATATTTGGTTTTTTTGTATTTGAAATAAATTATATATATTTTTTGTAGTGTTAGAAATAAATGGTTTAGCGAATGGATTCTCTCATTTGTATCGATTTTCTTCTTTTTAAATCAAAATTAAGAAAAAAAAGCGATAAAAGTAGAGAAAGAAGTGATTAAATGGTATGATTCGTAAAATAATTAGATAACGACTTCGATAAATATATTTACAATTTTTTGCCCCTATTTTTGCTCTTTTTATAAGTTTACTGAATTGGTATTCAAGCAGAGATGCTGTACTTCCGTCTAGTCTTGATAATAGAGTACCACTGAATCATACAAACTATATTGCAATCTATAGAGTTTGTATGATTCAGTGTTCCCTTGTTATCAAGAATAGACGGGCGCACAGAATCTGTATTCAATTAGTATAGAACTTATCATAAAATTGAAGTAGTTTTGGCGCCTTTAGGATTAGGAGCTAATCAATTAGGCTCTCTCTTGTCCTCCATTATTACATAAAACCACTCAATCGTACATTTAATTTACACAATGTTTATAATATTTATAATAATAATAATTTTCAAATTGATATCAATTTAATAATATTTACAAAAAACTTAATAATATTTAAGTATTTTCCACAAACTCTTACACATGTCTTATAAAAACACACGAAATAATGCTTTAGATTTTCATTATATATAAGAGAAGTCTTAAAAGTTTTTTACCCAAACTTTTAGTCAATGACTTGTCTTCTATTTCCTCCTCTCGAGAGTATAGTCTAAATATTTTTTACACCAATCCCTGACACCGAACTCATCTTTGCAGCAATAGGTGAAGGCGTTGTCGTTAGTGGTGGCCTCAGCGCAGGCATTGCATAGTTGAGTGTTCTGTTCTCCTCCGCACTGATCATTGACTAAATCGCTGTAAAGAATATAATTTCCGAATTTCAAACGCGACGGAGCCGTCGATACAATAACTGTCGAACAGATAAGACACGTGACTAATATCAATAGAAATCTCGACATTGTATTCGACATTCAATTAATTCGATTCGATATGATTATTAAGAATTGTCGAATCGATTGGAGAAACTTTTCTCAACTCCTCTATCGCTTACTCTAAGGGTTGTATAATTTCAAAGTTTGCTATACTATTAGGTTTGGAAGGAAAGTGATGTTATATTAACACAATTCGATAGTTTATATACTGTGGTTGTGATGCACTTATATGTCGGTTACGCCACTTCTCCAATCCAGAAGCAATAGTTAGGCGGGTTCTCACTGATGGCCCACTCCCTAAACCCAGAAGATTCGATGATGACTTTGTGGCTCTGATTCGATCCATATTCTAGTAAAAGGTTGGGCTGAACTCAATCAATGCGAACAGTATTGTCGCGAATGATATTATTCTGGTGTACATCGCCTACACTACCCAAAGATGAATGCAATTATACGCCACTGACTCCTAAACTAAATATTATGTAAACTTATTTCAAACAATATACCGACGCTTTTGATTCTAAAAGTTTTTTTTATAAGTCTTTTGCCAAAAGTGATAAGAAAAATAAGTTAAAGAAATAAAATTAATACTCAAATGTCATGAGTGTTGTGGTTATCAAATATCTGGACTCAACTAAAAGCTATTAATTCAAAAAATATTAGAAAATAAAATGTTAAGAATAAACATAAGACACATTAGAATTAGGAATACAATGGAAAGGGCGCTGACACTGACTGACGCCTTTCCCGAAGGACAAAATATGGTACGATTTTTTGGCTCTTATCTGTTATCCAACAGAAAACATAAGGTTTTCTAAATAGTTATACAAACATTTCACTTCAAATATCTCTGTTTAGAATAAATGAAATGTAAATGTAATGAATAAGTATATACAGAATAATTGATATATTCTGGAGATTCCGTTCATTAAACATCTAATAAACCGATTCATAAAAAAGCAAATGTTTTGTACTTTGTATGTCTGTCTGACATACTTCTCCTCTTTTGTGGTAAAAATAAAACAAAAGTAAACAAAATATATTATTTTTATTTACTTTACTTTCGATAAACACTTTTGAGTTTATAAATATAAAGCATAAATAAAATATAACTTTTGAGAACTTTTCTGATAAATCTTTCTCAAGATTTGCGACAAATAAGTTAACGATTACATAACAAATAATTTATTATAAGCTATTTTTTTGGTCGTATTTCAGAAAAAGATAATTTTTAGTACTAATGAAAGTACTAACGAAACCATTTTATTGCTTAATCTTAGAAAATGTTCTGTAATTTCATTTAATGTTTTTATTGAATTTAGAAATTGTTATATCAATCAATAATTTTTTAAAATAACAAACATAACGATAAGAACCGAGATTTGGAAGATTTGTTTTAAAACTGTATGAAATATCGCCTTATATTCAGTCAATAACCCCATAATAGTATCATAAATTAAAACCGCACTCACAAGTCCTCAGAATTGGCTTTCATTTAATTATTGCTAAAATATATCTCGTTTTAAACGCTTTTGAACCAAACTTACTATAAACTAAAAATTTCTTTAATTTTGGCAAAAGTTGCCGAAAGCTTTTGAGCACTTTATTCGCCGTTTCACTACTTTCTTACACTTTATTTCAATGTTTGTAATAAAATTTAATCATAGTATTCATAACAATAATTAGATTTTATTTCAACAGTACTGTGATATGTGTTTCAAAACATATAGAATTTGTTTTGAATAAACAAAACACTCGACAAAAGTTTATATAAAAGTTTTATTGCCCCTAATTCTAATGTTCGAATAGTAGCCTTGGAATTACGTAAATATTGGAATTTCTTCAATAAAATTATTGAAATTGTAATCATTTTGTAAATAATCAGTAAAGAACTGTAAGAACAGAAGGTATTTTCCAATTCCATTCAAACACACGATAGGAAAACTTGTTCTCTAAAGCCTGTAATCACAAAGTTATGTAACAAATAATAGCATTAAATTCATTTACATGTTTTGATAATTAGTATAATATTATATAAATATTAAATATAAATATAAATATAGACTAAAAGATTGAAATATATATACAATATTTTTAAATGAGTTAAAAACACATAAATTTTGCGATAAATATATATTTTGTCATTTAATGCCAAAACACAAGATATGAATTGAGTGGCGAAATAAACTTTAATACAGGAGATCTAGAAATTGGGTCGAAAATGTTTTTCAGTTCGCTTTGATCTTTCAAACTGTTGTTTATTTTACACCATTTAATGTATTAAAACTAATCATTTTTATAGTTTTTTATTTATAAATATCATATCATTACTTATGGTATATCTAAATATACTGACTATCGTGTCAGCCATTCAGTCATGGCTTATAAATATTATACAGTATTTGAATGCAATTCACATTAGAATTGACGCTATATTTTGTTTAATATTATATTTTACTGAATATCAAATTCTTTCTGAGTTATAGATTTGGCAAATGTTAGAATAAATATACAGATAATAACTGCAATGTGCAGAGGCTTTACTGGCTTTTTATGACCAAATTCTATAAAACACACCCAATTCCTAATGACACTAATTTCATAGCCGAGAGAATATTTATTTTTAGAAAATTCAGAAAACATAACACTTTATTATTGATGATTATTGATATTTACTCTGTTTTTCAGTTAAAGAAGAAAATAAGGTTATGTTTGATAAGATGTACAAAGTTTTGCCAAAATTTTCATATTTTTTTATTCAAGAATAATAGTAAATAAACTTTATTTTACTCCAAAAATACTCTCTTTCATACAATTTGTACGGAAAATATACGTCAATTCGAGAAAATAGTATTTTTGATTCAATGAAATAAAGTTAATAATGAATGGATTTCTATACAAATAATGAATCTTATAATCAAAGAATCTCTTATGTGTCTCAGTATTAACATTAACACAGAATTAATTCTTTCCATTGTATAAGTAATAATGGGAACGATTGAATCAAGTCTTGGCATTTATTCCGTTAACTCCAATAACAAATGTATCTTTCATTTAATTCACCATAAGTTAAGTGAAATTAGATTTAATTTAGATTTAAAAATCATATCAAAAGAGCATTCATTGAACTTAAATAGAATGGAAATAAAGTAAAAGTTATAAACACTTCAATCAAATTTGATTAGTTTAACTGTTAGTTAAGCTATTAATAGAATATAGAAAAATTCAGTTCAGCTATTTAATTAGTTATATCTGAAGAATAAATACTTGATTTTGTACATTAACTTTGATCCCTCGTCTATCCTAAACGTGATTCGACTTATGAATACTGTAAAACACTTTTTAAGAAATTTTCGTTTATCTAATGGTAAAACCCATCAAAACATGTGAATCTTTATTCATATTCCTATTTGAAAGTCCAATAAAATTATTGATTAATGAGTTGATGAAAATGCAATTTCGCAAATTTTATTTTAAAATTTCAATTATGTGATTTAGAAAATCAAAACGAATGATTTTGAATTGCTGAAATAATTTTGAATGATATAATTAAATTTCTTTCGATTTTTTCTATAAGCTTAATAAATGTTATATTCAACTTGTCTTTTATAACATACTCTGTATAAGATTCAAGAAAACTAAACGAAAAACGAAGATTTAATATTTAGAAGCATTGTATGGAACGTGGAATTGGTTTCATCTTTAATCTTGACATGTGTTGCAGTATAAAAAGCACATTCAAGTTGAATAGGGATGCCCAATGGGGGTATAGCCAAAATACCTTCCCTGTGATGAAGAAATTTACTATTGAAAAGGTACCCCTAACCCTCCTGTGACTTTGAAGCTCTTATCAGTACTCTATACCCCCAGTACCCCTGACTTCGAGTTCTTTGGGCATCCCTAAAGTTGAACATTATTACAATAATTTTGTAAAAATGTATAATTTGAATTTATTGTTTTACACACTAGGTTAGATTGTAATCTTAATTGTAATTAATAATTATGAATAAAGCATTAAAAGATGCTATTTCGAATATCTCAATCTTTGGGAACATAAACATTTAAATTAGCATATTTAAAATCATAATTTGCAAATTAAAGTAGTGGTTGCCAATGGGGGTATAGTAAAAATACACCATTTTTCTGAAAAATTATAAAAATACCCCCACCCCTTGAAGAAGAAGAACGAACCCCCCTCCCCTTAACAATTTTGAGAAAAATGCGCATAAGTACCCTTTTTAAAGAGAAATAGTATAAATCGACTGGTTAGGATTTGCTGCAATATTGTACAGTATATTATCTGAATAGTATATTGCATTAAAAACATTGCATGAAAACCTTGCAATTTTTGTTGCGTGTGTTGCATGTTTTGTGCAACGTTATCTGAACAGAGCTTTAGTATATGTTCGTCTGACTAAATACTAGGTTGTTATCAAATAAAATATAGGGTATATCATCTCTGCTACATATTATATTGATATGATTTCAGTAAAATCATCTTGATTTTCATTTTTCTCTTGTTTAGTATTAAAATGTTTGATAAATATTGATTGATAAAACTTTTATGAATTATCAATGATAATACTATCAATTACTAATAAACATGTTTATATCGCTTAAAAGTAGTCTATTTATTGTTTTATAATACAACAAACATTAAGAACAATGAAATATTGCTAAAAATTGCTTTATTTATAGTTTTTTTTTTAGTATAAAACAGATGAAAACTAAAGAAATAGTGTCCAAAATGAGTTTACAGTATTTATTTGATTTTAATACAACTTCACTTAAATGCATCGAAATATTATTAATTTGTAATGAATTTGAAAATATATTTTGAAAACGGCGCCTTCGGGCTGAACCGGGCTGAATCCGCTCTTCTGCACATCCCTCCTGGGGAAAGTTAGGAAAAATTTACAGATATGCCGGGGAAAGTTTTTGAATAAATTGAATATCGTTAACTTTATTTAAAAATTGACTTTAAATTCAAAAAGGACATTTTTAATTATTTAGAATTGATATTTAAATCGCATTTAGTTAACCCATGAAACGACATAGTATTTTTGAATTTATGAATGAAGTTTAGTATTTTTGAATGGACTACATCTACATTTTTATTCGAGACCAAAAAAGCAGTTGGCCCTTGTGCTTTAAAATATTCAAAATTTTATTGGTATATTACTGTAAATAAAAACTTTCATGGATCAGAAAACCGAAATAATTAGGACTTTTAAAGTAATTAATTGACAATATTTACTCTCATATTCTTTGAAATCAAATTCACAAAATTTATTTGAGTTTATAAATTAAAAAGCAGTTTAAAACAAAACTAAAGCAATTCCTTGCGGACGATATTTTATTTGATACTTAATTTAAAATTATAATCGATGGAGGATATAGGATATAAAAGCCCCTGATTAGAGAAAACTTCAAAATAATCCTCGTGAGACTAAGGAAGAAATCCGCAAACTTTTGAAGAAAAATGGGTTTCCCAAAGCACTCGTCATCTTGTTTTAAACACTGGTGTTTCAAAACGAACCAGTCATTCACAACCAAAACCGGTTTTTCATTAGAAAGTCGTTGTTTTACCAGAAAAATATTTTATTATACTCTACCTCTTAATTGCACAAGTATGGTGATGCAACAATTTTAAGATAAACGACTTGCTCTTTACATTCTAGTTCTTTGTTCAGCTGATGTAATCAAGAAACAAAAAAGTAGAATAGTATGTAAGACATGTTAGACATGATAGCCAAGATGTTTAACTTAACTAAATATTAGAAAACTTTATTGATAAGAGAATCATGATATAGCGTGATATAATCTTTTTTACAGTTATTCTGTATTTTATTATCCGCACATTCTCAAATGTCCTTATATAGTGAACATATCACATTTTATGTTAATGTTAACATTTTTGTAAATATTTTTAACTAATGATTATTATTTTTTTTGTATTAATAAATAAAAATATTATTTCCTTAATTATCTGAAAATTTATTTTATCACAAAATTATGATCATTCTAACTATTAAAATTTCACTGGATCCTGGCTTTGGCAATGAGCAATGATCGTCATTCTGTGGCAAATTCACCACAACTCAGTAAACCTTACAAACATATTATTCCATTAAGAGTTGTGTTGGTATAATAGTATGTCCTCCAAAAGCTGAAAATCTTTAAATCTTAAGACATTTCCTTTAGAGGACTAAACTTTAGCTCAAGATCCATCTTAGCACAAGACTTGAGATTTTCAAATCTTAGCAAATCTTAAGCTTAAGATTCCTTTGGAGAACTGAACTTAGACTTACGCATATGCACTGAATTGCATTATCTCTTTATTGAAAACCAGTAAAACGTCTGTTCATTTGATTGTTTACAATTAAGACAATTCTTTTAAGGGACAGGCTTTAGCTTAATTTCTTGAGATTTAAATGTTGAAATTTCTTTTGGAGGACATACTATTAGGGATCAAATGCCGCAACAGTAGATTTTAAAAAGTTCAGGCAAACCCGAACTAAACAAATAGGGAGATTGTAATAGCCTATGATTCATATGGGATGAAGTTATTTATATATGCAGTAAAAATTATTTCAGGATAAATTCAATAAATTCAAAGAATTATTAATTTTAAAAGCTTCTTTAAATTAACAAGGGGATTTTGGGAAAAATTTAAACTAGAAAATAAAGTAGAGCAGCTTATTACTTCTGCACTCGCACTTCTACTGTTTGTCTTAAACTTTTTAGTTTAGTTACTGTTACAGTTCATTTACTAGTGTAACAGGAAATTGTGCACAATGTCAGACACATTACTCTCCGTCGTGAAAAACACATTTGTGCAGTGAATTGATTGTGAAAATCTATTATAAAAATGCTAATTTAAAAATAACACTTGTTGGGTTTGAAATATATTATCATGATTTTAATCAAATTTAACATAATTGTGAGATGTTTTAACATATTTTGCACAGAATCTGGTAATAGAGATGAAAAACTATATAATCGATTGTAAATTACTTTATTATTCAATCATTTATTTAAAACTGTCTGAAAAAAAGTATTTATAAATCTATTTGTTCTCAAAGACGCGTAAGTAATCGATTTCCATCGTTGGTTTGGGCCAACTCTTGGCCTCAGCCGGAGTCACATTCGGATTACTGCCGAAGAAATTTCCGCCGACAGCTATGTTGAGAATCCAGTGGAAGGGCTTATCGAAAGGGGCCCCGTTGTGGTTGTAGGGGTTGGTGCCCTTTCCCGACCACATATTCTTATTGATATTCTCGCTGTGGTATTGGTTTCCGTCGACATACCATCGAATCTCGTTTTTCTCCCATTCGAGTCCGAATGTATGCCAATCGGCGCTGAAGTCGAATCCAAAGTTCTTCTCTCCGCTCCCGTGGTGTACATTATTAGGCGATGAGCCCCCGTAATGGATGGTGCCCTGGGTGATTGTGGGCGACTCGCCCTTGGCCTCCATTATGTCAATCTCACCACTCGCAGCCCTGTATCACATGATTTCACAAAAATAAAATAATTAAATCATTTGAAATAATAAACTATTCCAATCAGCAAAACTCAAATGATACCTGGATAAAACATTATTTGTTAAATAATGTCTCTTCCACCCTATCCACCAACCCATATCAATAATACCTCAAAATCAAAGTTAATTATCCAGGATTAATTATTTACACATTAATAAATATATGAAATGTTCAATTCATAAAATTGATTTCTTGTAAACTTTCAAAATTGGTTCAATCAATTGAACTTCGATTTAGAAATAGATTATAATAACAATAAGATAATAATTATTTATGCAAACTAAGCATGCACAATTATTTAAAAGTACAGTATTGTATAATAGAGTATTATCCTTCGGAATGTATTATTAAAAACGCTCTAAAAGAGAAAAATGAAAAGGTGATTGGCCAAATGAGAGCTCGACAAGAGAGCTTAAAATAATTAAAAAGAAGGAAAATATATATTTTTAAACTGTAAGACATAATAGAGTACAAACTCCTATTGCAGTTCTGATTCAAATAATGATTATAATGAGTGCATACCAGACCCCATAGGCACTGTTCTGAGGCATCATCCAAATGGCTGGCCATAAGTGTTTTCCTTTGGGTAGTTTAGCCCGGGCTTCAAATTTGCCATAAGTCCAGGCCTTCTTTGAGGTCAAACGTGCGGATGTGAACTGCTTTCCACTGTAGGGCTCGACCTTCACATCGATAACTAAATGTCCATTTTCTACCCGAGTATTCTCTGTTCGGTGCGCTGTATAGTATTCGAGCTCATTATTACCCCAACCTTTGAAATAATTAAAGTTTTTACGAGACATTAATTTTTCATTTTTGTATGAAATAATAGTCTCATATCTGACCACTTCCTCCGACTTCATAATTCCATTCGCCATCACTCAGAGCATTGCCATTGAACTCATCGGACCAAACCTGAACCCAAGCGGCATCTGTGCCACAAAATGCAGTGAAACCGATTAAAATCAGTGCCAAAATCATAATTTATTTCATACAAAACTCAAGCGAAACAATAAAATACAATTTTTCTTTGCTTTAAATACTCTTTGGATATCTGATCAAATTATTATCTTGTTTTAATTTTGGAAATCATCAGGTGTTTCCAATCAAAAAATGTCCTTACCTTTTTGAAGTGGTTGTAGAATATTTCTGAGAAAAGAATTCTGTTAATTATTATATCGTTAATCAATTATTTTTTATTAATTGAAGATTAATGATAAAATTAGGCTTGTGCATTTTATCTAGCCATCGGCAATTGTTTTTAACCGAGTTTTTTGCCACACTTGATGTTATCCGTATATAATCCCTTTATTTTACTTATTTTGGACCTGAACATAAATAGAATTATTCAATTTTCTATTAAATTATTAATAAATGCTAAAGATTCAAAAATTCAGCAATTTTATTATATTTATATCTAAACTAATTAAAATTACTTTCGGATTTTACATGGCTGGATAAGAAAGGCTGCTATCGTAGTGCAAACAAGAATGCTTGGGAATTTATATATTTAATATTAAAAATACTTTTAAGTGAAAATCTAATGTCAATATATAGCAACATATTTTTATTTTTAACAGGGAGTGTAGCTTAATACTTCACTGAGTTTATGATTTTGCAAAATACGCCCAGGACATGAAGCCCATATTTTGATATTTTATATATCTCCCTTACATTGTGAGATAGTTTTCTCAAAATACACCCACCTATACCCCTGACTCGACCGAAATTGGCTACCCCTGTTTTAGAAATTTATATAACTGATAAAATCCCAACTCTGGTTACTCTATAGTGGTATAAGTTTTCTTAATTCAATTTCTTGATTAATATCTTAGTTTTTCAAATGAGTTCAATAATGGAGTTAACTCTAACTCTGGAAGTTACCCTATTTGAAAATCATTTTCTAAATTTTTTCATCTTATTTTGTTCAGCACACCAGACTGATCTAAGTAATAATAAAAATTTGGGCAGATGAGTGGCTTGAGGGGTTTTCCAGGGGGTCAAACTTCGGAAATGTCAGTTTTAGACCTCATTTTATTACTAGACTAAGTGATCAATTGACACAATTTATATATTTTCTTAAACCTCATGCAAAGACGAGTTCAACCATATATGACACGGTTCTGGCCATTGCCGTAGGAATCAAGTCGGCGCTGGCCACTTACCGCCCAAGAATTTTTTGTTTTGGTCAGATTTGGCTTTATTCAAGCTTTGAATAGTCAATATATATAATGTGCCAATTGATCACTTGGTTAACAATAAAATGAGTTCAAAAACTGACATTTCCGAAGTTTGACCCCTGGAAAACCCTTCAACCTACTCATCTGCCCAAATTTTTATTATCACTTACATGAGCTTGATGTGCTAAACAAAATATGATGAAAAAATTTAGAAAATGATTTTCAAATAGGGTAACTTCCAGAGTTAGTAGATATGATTCAGTTTCAAACTCATCTGATTCAAGCACTGATCACATCACTGGTTCATATCCTAACCAGTGTTCACCCAAGAAGGGCAAATGGCGGATCTGCAAAAAGTTGCCCAGGGCAAATCCTCCTAATAATTGTGCAGAAAATTTAGAGTAGAAATGCCTTAATTTTTACATTATTTTTAAATAACTTGAAAATTAAATAAAATATTTGAATGAAGTAATTTATAATGAATTTGTATTCAATTAATTAAAATAATAAAAATAAATATAATAATTATAATTATAATTGAATTTTTATTAAGAAAACAAATTTCTAAATTTGCTAATGACTTGTATGCCATATATGAAACTGTATGTGATTTAGTGTTTGTTTATTAAATCATTTGTTTTTAATGTTCAAATATAAAGTGTGGACGAAAATTAACCAAACGATTTATATTCTTGTCCCACGCGCTTACATATGATTGTTCTTTCTGAACAAGCGTTAGAATCAAAGAATAGATATAATATTTGAGTAATTTAGTCATAATTATATTGATTATCTGTTGAATAAGAAATGGAATCAATTAAAACAAGAAGTCTCAGAATGAGTTGTGCAAAACTTAATAAATACTTAGTATTAAGACAATTAAGCTCTGGAACCATCTCAAAGAGTTACTGAACTAACAATATTAGATGCAATGTCGTGGTATGATAGGGCAGGTAGGGTGCATTACATGAAGTAAAGTGCTCCTATAGCTGATCAATGTGTAGTCGAAAATGTGAAGAAATCCAGTGAAGAAAATATTGCTGAAAAATACTATAAGTGGTCAAAACATTGCCCAGCATCTGTGCATACCAATGAGTAATGTCATGCATTGGAAAGCAAAACTGGGAAATAAGTCCAACAAATACAGAACAGTTTATAAATATGATAAAAATCATTTTAAGACAGTAAAAACTAATTGCTGAAAAAATTAGCCAAATTAAGTCAAACAATCACTAATTTTAGCACATTTACAGAAACGTGAAATCCACCTAAATTTTCTCAGACCTGACGTATTGAAATTTTTATACTCTCTGCAAAAGAGATATGTCTATAAAAAACAAGAATACTAAAAAATATAAATTGATTTAAAATAATATGGAAAATTGTAGCGAAAATGGTTGAAAAATAGACTGCACAGGCACTGATGAAAAATATCATCAAAAGACTCAAATTAATGGGTGATAAATGAGTTGTAGCGCAATATGAATGTAATTTTCGTGAACCCTAGATATTTGTTGAAAACCTCTGTTATAGTCTCAATAAAATTGTTCCAATAGTTTGGATTTTCTCTTAATTCTTAAGTAGTCCGGTTAATTTACGACCATACTGGGAGAATTTCAAAAAATAGGAGAAGTTATTTGGACTCTTTTGAAGAATATCTCAGGAATAGGAAAGAATCAAAGAGTGCCGTGTGTTTATTGCAACGGCGCCGATCAGTTAAGACATACAGTCAAATGACGTAATCATACAATCAAATGCAAGATAGCGTCGAATGAAGTGAATCACTGAAAAATGAGATTAAAATGGAGAATAATCTTAAAATCTCGAAACTCATTGTCAACACATCGATATCAATGACTGTTAGTAGAGATGAACCGATGGAGTTATCCGAAGTTGCGCTGGAGCCGACTTCGGATGGAATGGAGTCCAGACCACTGTCTAAAACCTCTATGAGATATTTAGCTTCGATGGACTAATTTATCACAAGAATAAGTAAAGATAAACATGAAGTGTTGACAGATATTCTATTCAAAGCAATTCTTAGCGCGGACATTGCCTTCCGTTTTGTCAAAAATCCATTTGTATTAAAGTTTTTCAAAGAATTAAATTGTGGTTTTAATCCGTCTTCTGCTAAGCAAATGCAGACATAATTGTTGACAAAACACGACAATAAGTTACGGGAAAAGATAGATAATAATAATCATGATAGTGAAGGACTAACAATTTCAATCGATGGCTGGACTAATACACGAACCCTCAATGTACAGAATGTTCTGATTTGTATGCCTGAAAGCTATTCTTCAAGAGTGTGCCAACAGGTAGTCAAAGAGTTGACAATGATCTCATAGTTTGAGAAAAGTTAAAGAAGAAATACGATTGAATGAAATCACAGCTCTTATGACAGATAATGAATCGGTAAATATTTAGGCTCACACTGTACTACAGGCAAAATATCCTCAAATGATTTCAATTTGAATGCAATTTCGGCGTCCAATACAACGACTGGATTGTCATATGAATAGATGTGTTTTGACGAAATGACAATTGTTTGTAGTATTGGTTTAACTGATGATTGTTGTGATCGAGAAATTAAACAATAGTTCAAAAATTATTTCAATCGTTTGTATTAAATGTGGTTTTTCTCAATTCAATCTATTAGAGCTCTGAAACCTATGAGAGAATTAACTTCACATCCATTGAAAATGTGTTTTACTAGAAATCAACAACAATAGACAGTCGATTATGAGAAACAAGTGCAGCGATCAGCTCCATTTCGGTGGAGGTGGATCTGTGCCGGACAGTCGCAACCGCAGAGTTGAAAATAATATATTATGTTTTAAGAAATGTTTTATTATTGTATTTAAGTATAAATCGCATAAATGATGTGATTATAGAGAAAATCGTATCAAATAATTATTTTATTTTATCTTTTTTTCATTAATTTTGCCGAATCGGGTAAGAAAGGTATGGAGAGTTCATTCAATATTTTTCCGTCTTCTTCAACGAAAGTTGAAATAAAAGTCTTGTCAATCCTATCGTCTCTTCTATATTCATTGACATCAATTGTGTAGAGGCAATCGGTTACAGAGGAATTGTGGTATTTTGTGGATTAATTCCAACAATAATAATCATTAGGGCATTGCAAAATAGGTTGTTATCGGACCAATTATAGGTCCTATAATAGGAGTGATAAAGGGGTGAAATAGGTTCTTAAATAGGTTTTTATTTTTGTCATAAATTGTAAAAATTAACTAATAAAATATGAAAATTTGAATAACAAGAAACAAAAAACGTAAAAGCTATTATCGGAAAACCATATCTCTGTTTGATTGGGGTATTAGGTGTAATAAAATAGTGATTTAATTCTTAAAATGCTAAGGAAGTATTATAATATAATAGACACTATAATAGTGAA
>JAQFXN010000443.1:0-22279 GCA_034693365.1 Liacarus xylariae | reverse complement strand
ACACGTAGTCATCTTATAAATCTTAAGAAATGTTGCTTCTTCTTAAACCCTTTTTTGTTTTATTCTTTCACATATATAAACTTTTCTTTCATAACTTATAAAACTTATTAAAAGTTAAATAAAAAAAAGTCGAAATATATTTTTTTATAAGAAAAGTGCAAAACTAAGTGTTGGTTTACTTTTTCTGATGAAACGAATAAATTATTTCAGAATCCGATTCTTATCGTTTGGCAAAAAAATCTTGTAATCAAATGGGTTTCAACAAAATTGTCTTTAAATCAGAAAATACACAAACTATTGGTTTCGCATACTTTTGCAATTAATACCTCTATCTTTACCTTAAACTGATTGATGGTTTTGAAAAAGTGTATTATTTGTGTATTTGTTTCTATGTTTTAGAAATCTTTTTCAAAACTAATTTGTAAACAAAAAAGACAATACTTTTTATTTAAAACATTCTTAAACTTTATATCTGTATTTAAAATAGTTTATTTGCATATATTTTACAGAAACCAAATGATTATTAAACATAATTTGTTGAGTGAAGAGAGAGTGCTTTCATTCACTTCCTTACAGTTTCACCAAATGATATACAATTATAGTGTTTTGTGGCTTTAAATCGATGGGAATTGGGTTATGACAAGTGCTCTTATAGTCAGCTATTTATTTGTTTCACATTTTTTTTCTGATCCACACTTTTGTTAATTAAATAAAATTCACTTTCATTTTCAATCGAAGTGTCCATTAATTATATATTTTTTCGGTCAATTAAATTAAAATTTTTGTTGTTTTTCAATGTTCTCAATGGAAAATAATATGAGAAAAATATAGAATTCTTTAAATAAAAAGTTTTGTTTTAATTAAGAATTTTTTCCATAATTCTTCTGTTCAGCGGATCTTATCTCTAAAGCTAATCATAATTTTCTTATATTTTTAATTATTATTATTATTATTAATATTCAGCCATTTATTTAAATTATCTTTTTCTGAATAAATAATTTATTAGTTTTCTATTCTCAATGAAATATTTTACGAGAATTTTTAAAAATTTTCCTTTAGATAAGAATTAAGAAATATTTTTGAATTTATATTTTAAATTAGAACAAAAATAAAAATAATTCCTAAGGATTAGTGAAAAGTAAAGAAAAAGATTTAAAAATCGATTTTTCCCTAATTTCTGCATAAATTTAATTGAATCGAAAAAATTTTATATAAAAAGTGATCCTCTAATTCCTTTAATCGACTCTAAAATTCTGTTCATGTGATCCATAGATAAATCATTAACAGTAATAAGAATTTAATTAATTATAGGAATAATTATTTTCACTTCTCTTTTGATATAAAAGGAGACAAAGATTTTTGTTTTCATTTCATTAATTTAATCCTAAAATTCTTTTTATCAAAAAATAACCTTAAATTTCAAGGAAATTATATACAGAACTAGAATTAAAAGTCTATTAAGAAAAAAATCTAAGAAAAAGAAATTAATTGTCGACTTTTACAACAAAAAAAGAATACATATTCAATAAATTATATTTTATGATGAGATTATAGTTTGTAATACAAAAACATAATATAATATGCTTTTATTATATTATTGTAATTATTAATACATAAAGAAGTGGTTTTCATATAATTGACTAATATTTTTAAAAACAGAAATTCACTTCTGTTTTTCGCATTAGACTAATAGGTTTTGAATTAAAGCCAAGGCTTTCGTATATTTAAAAATGTTTATATAATACAAATATATTATTTCAAAAAAATATAATTTTAGTTAATAAAAACCAGGGGTGGAGTTTTTTTTGACATCCTTTGTAAGAGTATAATGGTCGGGGTAATTTTTGGGGTAAAGTCCATGTATAAATTTTTTGATTATTTGTTTTTAGAACCCGTTTTTAGGTAAAGTCTTATCATTTCCAGCAAAGCTCATTTTTATCTATAAATTTGATCAAACACATTTTATTTGTATTAAATAAATACTAATTTGTGATAGTATATTTAACGTGTTTTCCCATCCCATTGAGCATCCGTGCAATTATTATATATTTATGTTTGATTTAAAGCTCTACAAAATCTCAATCAGAGTAAAAGTGTAGTGTTAAGGGGTTTGAATGCCCACACAGTTTTTTCACTCAAATCTAATCATTGTGTTATCGGTGCCCTTAAAAGCCAATTAGATCGCAATACAATTGCTTCGCCTCTGCTCTCAAGACATCAGATCTGAATTTTTTCTCCTCTCGATTAGACACAGAAATAGGAAAAAACGTTATATATTTTAGTATTTGATTGAAAGCATGAGAAAATTGCAAATAAATTGAATGTATGTTAGATCTGTGAAAGAGTTAACACTAGAGAAAAAATTACTATTTGTTTCTCAATAATACTATTGTTTTTATTATAAAAATTTCTCTTTTATTTTGAATTTAAATTTTTGTTTTTGTTTTTGTTATTATTCTTCTAAATCTTTTGATGTTATGATGAAATTGAATTGAAAAGTTCAGAAAGAAATATAACTTTTTTTGAGCAGAAAATTGAGAATAAAGAAGAATATAATCGCCAAAACCTACACTTGAATTCTAGTTTCTTTTGTCTCACAGAATAACTAACGTAATATGAATTTTATGCAAAATAAGTATTGAGTTATTTGTTGGTAAATAGTATTTTGATTTTTGATTAACAATAAAGAAGAAGAGAAAATCCAATTATTTATTGCTTCATATTTTCTGCTCAGTTGAACATCAGATTAAGTAATTTCTTTAATATGGGTTTTGTTTTTTTCTGAATATAATTTAATTTACATATATATTCGCTGTTATGAATGGGATATTATAATTGCTTGAGTTTAAGGTTAATAAGTTTTAGGAATCCATTCAACGCATATTTGAAATACTTTTACAGACCAACCGATAGTCAAGGGGTGCGCACACAGTGTTTTGGAATATTAATGAATTTAAGGACTTAAACAAACAAATCATATTTTGGATCGTTTTTTGAATTAATAATTCATCCGAAAAAAATTACTTTTAAACTTTTTCTTTACCCCTATCTTCAAGGTATCCATCACTCTCTGGCCGCCCATTATTTTAATTCCTATACTATTCTAACATCTTTTGTAAATCTGAAAAATGAAATGTGAATTTTTATCAAAAATGCAAAAATAAGTTAATAAACCAAAATAAAAACTAAAGGCAAGGTTAGGGAGTATTAAACAAAAACTTCAAATCAATTTTCCATATTTGCTATTTATGAAAGTGCAGCAGAGTTTCTAACATCTTATTAATTGGACTAAATTTATGGATAAAAAATTGGTTTTCCATTAATTTGCATTGAATTGTGTAAATGATTGACACATTTTGCGAATTATTCAATTGCCCCAACACTTCCTCTTAGATTAGCTAAATTTTTTAAGAACTGATCAGTTCCTCAGATTCTATTCACCTTAAAAGAAATCTTTCTAAAAAATCATATAAAACTTATATCTGTTATGAATACTCATTCATTCATAGATGAGTTTCAATAAGTGAACAATAGATGAGAAAAATAATTTTTTAAACGCAAAATCACTTAAATCTCGAGCACTGAATGGAAAAGAAAAAATAATGAAATATTCATTAAGTGCTCAATCATTTTGTGAAACGATTTAACGAAACGATTGCAATAAACACTCCTGTATTCCGGTATTTTCATGTAAATCAATAATATTGTTATCATTTTCTTCTTTCTTGTATTATTTTAGATCACGAATTATATT
Organism: Liacarus xylariae; assembly: GCA_034693365.1. Taxonomy (NCBI): domain Eukaryota; kingdom Metazoa; phylum Arthropoda; class Arachnida; order Sarcoptiformes; family Liacaridae; genus Liacarus; species Liacarus xylariae. The sequence goes on along the minus strand of JAQFXN010000443.1, from coordinate 18,525 downwards.
CTCTGTTCGACTGTTCTCTTTCAGATCAGATTCTCTACAGATCTGATAGACTACTCACACAATCACAAAACCATGAATTTTGCATTTCATAAGTAGAATATAAGACACGCTTTTTCTACACTACTATAGGAAATCTCTCTCTTTTCTCTTTAAAGATTATAAAACATGATTAAAATTAAAATAAAATAATAATTATTCTTTCATTTCTCATTCATTATGCAGTTATATATCGGTATGTATTCTAATTTCAATGAATAATTACAATAATATAAGAAACGGTAGAAAAAATAGGTCTGAAATTTGTAAGCATTGCACAGATTTAATGATAAATATATTGAAAATCAGAAATATATTCAACATTTATTTCTTTAAAATGATATATACCGAGACATACAGAAGACATGGAATATATTTATAGTTTTGCACGATTTGAATGCAAAGTCGATCGAAAAATCAAAATTCATTGCATTCACTAATTTCATGGATTAAATAGTTTTTTATGCAATTTATTCTTTTTCTTTCTTTAGTTCATGATTTGAGTTTAAATCTAATTCAATTGAATTGTTTCTGTTATTGTGAATTAGACTGTTCTAAAGTATTTATTATTTTAAAAATGAAAATCAACTGAAAAACAGTTCCGACAAATCCCAACCCAATCCGAAAGATCAATCAAAAAGTAGATTAAATTCACAAAATCTAAACCAATATTAATATTTCATAAATACATCTTATTTTTCCTTTCAATTCGAGTCCTCGAACTCAAAAAAAAAAAAATTGTTTTCAAATCTTGTGTTCAAATGAGACGAAATTGTATGAAATAATGAGAAATAGATTGAACCAATTGTTTGAATATTGGGCTGAATAGCTGTCAATCTTTATGAGAACAGGCAGTTCTGGTCTCTATCCCATTCACAATTACAATAGTTTATATAATAGTTTACAGTAGTATTTAAAAATGTATCGGTGCTCACAATTTCCTTAACCAATGTTTCAGTTGTTTCTTAAGAAATAAAAAAGAATACGTAAATACTTTAAGCAATAATACAACTAAAGGTGTCACTCCCTCTCCCGTCCGATATATTCTGGTCTCTAATTGAGTCGTTAGAATTGAGGTCAAGGAAAGAGAGATAGCATAGAGAGTGTTCGGCCATTTATAGTCAGCTTCAGTGGCCGTAAAACTAGATTAACTACATATGCAATGCATAGTTAGTTATATTTGATTTTTGCCTCACATTTGTTAGTTTTAAAGGAAAGAGAAGCTGAAAAATAAAAAATCGAGAGATAGAGGGGAAGAGAAGGAGAGAGGGATTCATTCTGTAAATCAAAACCAAAGAGCAATTAAGGAAAAATTTATTTTTTGGAATAACTATTAAAAGTATAATATTCTTTTAAGTACAGCATTAGAGATGATTTGATACATTGCTCTTTAAACGGTTTGTTTATTTGATTTGAGCCCTAATATTATGACTTAAATTACTCAACACAACAGTCTTATTGATGACATAATTTTAAAAAACCATTTGTCTTTTGTTTTTTAAAATACAAGACTCTATAAAACAAGTTTGAATACAAGTGATCCGAACAAAACAAAACAAGCATGCTTACATTCCTTTTTTGCATGAAGTTCACATTAATGTCTAATAAATAAAATTTATTGAAGGAAATCGTATCATTCCTTACAGTTCGTGATTGTGTTCGGCCTTTGAATTATCAATAAATAAAATTATTCGATAAATAATCAATAAAACCATCGATTTTCTACTTTTTTCTTCATTTTTCTCAATGATATTAAAATTTATTTTAAGAAAAACTCATTCAATTAAACTCTGAATTTATTAATTAATGAAATTCAAGAATTTGTTAGAAATTATAATTTCTTTGCTTTCATTGAACTCATTTACAAAGAAGTGCTCTAATTATAAAAAATATTTTCATATATATTAAGCGAATAAATAATTAATAATTACTAAATATGGGAGAAATGGAAGTGAAGGGAAAGGAATTCAATTTTTACTTTATCTGAATTTTTTTTATTAATTCCAATCTTAATTGACAGGCATTTTAATCGTCGGCCAAAAGAACAATTCGTTACTCAATATTTTGGAATATGATTTCTGATTTATATTTGACCCCATATCTAACCCTTATATCTGATAGGGTGACTGAAGTTGTATGTTAGAGTTGGTAAATTTCAGTTTCAATCTCACGCTGGGACAACAATTTTTATTTTTATACACAATTTTATTTTTAATACTTTTTGCGTTTATCTTAAATTTGCATATTATTTCAGTTTTTTAATGCGTTTGTAATCTATTTAATTAGACGACAAATTATTTTTATTTTGTATTTTTTTGGGTTATTCGTCGAAATGGAAAAGATATCTCATAAATATGATTGGAATTGGTTTAGGAAAAAAAAGATAAGATTTCGCTAATAGTATATAAATTCAGGGATGAACAACTATCATAGGTAATGGTCGTCATATTATGTTCTACTTAAGCAAACCCTCAAATTTTATGATGTCCAATACATTTTACCTAGGTTGATCGAATTTCTTTTTTTATTTTGGTTTGTTATTATTATTTACCTAATTTTAGATTTGTTTTGATTCTAGATAGAATTTCTTTAACCAATTCATTTTCATGAACGCCTTTAGTACCTTTAAATGCAGGCGTAGTGGCCGAATGCTATGTGTCAAGAGTCTTATGCACTTTGTCCCACTCCTTCTAGAACAAATGACTGCTCATTGCTAGCAGAGAAGTGAGAACAACTGGGAGCGATATTCGGTGAAAGATGTCTAATTAAATAGACAACCTTAGCTGAGCTCGAACCAGTGACCCTTCGCATAGAGGGCGGCCACCATGCCTACTAAGCTACTCCACTCCTTAGAATTTCTTATTTAATTAAAATTTGTGACTTTATCCCATTTAATATATACTTTGAAATGAGAGAATTTTACAAGTTGGCAATTTTGTTTATGTTCCCTCATTGCTTATCCCTGATATAAATTTTCTGAATTTTACCCAATATTTTTTTAGATACATATCATTAATTTGTCTTTTGATTAAGTATTCCATTCGTGTTTAAATTAATGTAAAGTGAATTTTATAAATTCTGTACTTTTTTCCAAACATGAATTTGTGTCGAAATTGAATTCAAATTTATTTTTATAGTTCATTAGGTTTCTTAAGTTATATAATTTTCAACGTAAAACTGATGTTTTCATTTGATATATTTTAATATATTAAGTATTTTTAATTAAGTTTAATGTTTTAAAATTTTCATATCTTTCAGAGAAAAATTTAATCGTGAATTACATTTATTTTATAGATTAATCTATTTTATTAGTATTTTCCTTCAATAAACACTTAATTTTAAAAAAAAGTTAAAGAAAAGGTCAAAGTTTTTGGAGGTTTTAACTTATTTTTATTACTGTATTTGTAATTTTAGTTCAAACATGTTTTAGAAATTTGTAATCAATTGATGGCAATTGTAAATTCAATTAAACTTTGTTTAACATTTAAAATGAATAAAACTAATTAAACTACAAGTAATGAGCGATCGGTATTAATCCAATTATAAAAAGCATCTGTAAATTCTATTCTTGATTGAATATCTAGTATAGAATTATTTGATGTTTTCATTAATTGACTCATATATCAAATCCAATTGAAAAGTGATACCTCAAAAAATTTTATTAGAAGTGTTGAACTCCAGAGTCTAAAATAGACTAAATCTAAATCTCTTTCTAACACTCGCTTCGCACTATTAATTCGAACATTTCTCATGAAAATCCCATTTAAAAAGATGAGAAGCTCCCCCCTCTCTCTCTCTCTCATCATTTAGTGATAACTTTTTACATTAATGATAATATAATAAATATAATAATGTGAGCATTACTTTCCTGAGACTCATTCATCGCTATTATCGCACACTTATATTCTAATGACAACATACTTATACATCACATGTGTTTCTCTTCCTTTTCAATCACAATAATTATGAAATACAGAGTAGATATAAATTCAGGTCAATTAGAATTAATATTAAAATTAAAGAATAGCTAATTCTTTGATGTAATGTGAAAATCTATTTTATTTTATTTTACATTGAATTTATAGTTTATTTCGAGAGAGAGTTCAAGACTAATGAAAAAAACTAAGAAATATTTGCCTTCTTTTCTCACTTCAACTCTTCTGAAAAGTATTGAATTATTTTCTCAACAGTTGAGACAAAAATAAAAGAATTCAATAATAATTATGTTTTTTGACTAAAAATACTTTTATGTAATTAATTAACAACTTTTTTTATTTGTTACACATTTTTCTTATTATTTTCCTATTCTTATCAATAAATGATTTATTATCTCAAAACTAATTCTCTTAACTATTTTTAAATATAATTTTTAATCAGTTATTAATAGATTTTGTTTTGTTTTTGTTGGTTAGGATCACATTCAAGAGATACTTAATAAATGGGATCAAATCGATGACGAGATTTGGGGTAAAGTTATTTGTATGGAAAGGAACAGACGTGTGGCTAAAGCCTATGCCAGAGCACCGGTGCTGACAATTAACGGAATGGATAATGGCTTCGATGGCTATCGTATTGGTCTAAACGGTTTCGATAATCCAATGAGAGATCCGAAGACAGAAGATGTGAAACGAAATATAGGTTTAGGAATAAAAGTAAAGATGGATCAGTTCGGCAATGTGTTGGTCAAGAGAATCAGCAAAACCAATATCTACGTCAAGGGTTGGAACAATGAGAACGAGTCTATGAATAGTGTGTCCAATGAGATAATCAAAGCCAATGGTTTACTTGAATTTCAAAAATCTGTTAAATTGGTATTCAATTCACTATTTTTTTGCTAAAACTTACTTTGAGTTGGATTTAACAAAAAATAATTTCCATTTCTGATTGTGTTTAGTTCGATATGAATAAATTCACTTCAAACGTCTCCCGAGAACTGCACAGGGCTTATCCGGACAGGTATGTCGATTGGCATATAAATTATTAATTTTTCCAATTATTTTTCGCTTGACTTAACAGACAAAACGAGTTATTTTTATACAAAAGTTCATTATATGGGATGTCTGAACAACTATTTTTGACAAATATCTCTTTAAATTATGATTTTTTCCATTAGAACTATAGAACTAATAATTTTTTCAAAAGAATAATATTTAATGCAAAATAATTTCCATAATATTTTAGTGGGATTTTAGCAAAACTTTAGAAAAATTTCTATTTTAAGTAAAAAGTGATTTTATTTTGACACTAACTGTAAGAGAATAGCATAAACTTCAATAAACTACTTAAAAATTATTTCTCAAATCTCTATATTTCAGCTAAAATTGATTCATTTCATCAATATTTTATTAAAAATTAATTTAAATTTATTCTTATTTTTATTTGCAATTCCAGACGAAAGCTTGAGAGCCAATGCATTTGTTGTATAGCTTTTGTTAAGGACGCCTCTGATGTTCTCGATCTACCCGTTTGGGTAATGGTCATCAACATAGTGGCCATAGATATGCTCAAATCTAAACTACCGCCAAGTGAGTCCAATTCAGTTGTTTAAACTATTTGATTTCTCACTCAAATTCCTTTACTTAATGAAGCCTTACATAAGAAAGCAAACAGTAGTGTAAAGTATTGCACAAACATAAATGCACAGGTAGTTTCAAAAGCATCTGATAAAATATGTTTTGAAATCTGAATTATATTCTGTTGAATAAGTTTAAAAACAGTTTTTTAACCCCTATTTACTGGAATTTCATAAATAACAAAATACCACCCTGATATGATTTACCTCTTGGGAACTTTAGTCATAACTGCTGTCATTTTGAAATAAATAATAATTAATATTTAATTATTGTCTTAAGAAAAAGACTAAAACATAATTAAAATATAAAATATAATAAATTATAATTAATTATTAATCAATTATTTAAATGACTTTTTCCTTAACTCTATAGCAATATCTAAACGCCAATCGGTTCCCAACTTTATATCCCTATTGGACGGCCAAAAGCAAATGACAGATGAGGACCCGTATTCAATACCCGGTAATAATTCAAATTCTTCGTCAGGCAGTCGGTCGTCGGGTCATTACGCCAGCACTGGTGTACTAACTAAGCAAAAGTCGCCATTAGAGCCCAAACCACCTAAGCTACCGCCCAGGGATTTCGAACGGAACAGAGATAAAGGCAAGAGTGGCTCCAAAAAGAATAAAAATAATAGTCCTAAAGCACAAGCGCCCAAACCTGACTACGAAGAAGAGAATATTTATTCTTTGGGTCAAAACTCTAGACAATTCGGTAATTAATTATTAATAAAGAAAATTCATTTAACAATTATTGACTTATGTTTAGAAAGATTTTTGTATTTTTTGGTAATTATTTGGTTATTCCTCTTTCAGACGACCCCTATTACTGTGGTTTCAGTGCACGGGTGCCCAACAATTCCAAGCGCACCCAAATGTCATCGCATGCACAACAGCTTAAACATTATGACTATGAGATGCGTAAAGTGCCGACCAGTGGTTTCTTAAACTCCTACCTAAAGACAATACCACAACACTCACGCTCTGCTTCTTATCATTCATTCTATGGATCATTAGGTATGCAGTCGTCCACAGGTTATCGACAACAGAATTGATTTTTTGTTTTTCAAAGTATAATTAATATATAAAACAATATAACCATTGCTCTCAGAACAGGGTCCTTAAGGCCCAATGCAATAGTATATTCTCTATATTAAAGTACTATATGTTTGGGTGCGATTTTATTTAAATGAAAACTACTCATTCATTCTAATAGTCATTCAGTCAAAGGATTGGAAAAGCAATGGAATGGATATAAAAATTGTTACTATTGAACGGTTTACTAAAACATATGAATTTTTTACCAAAAATTTGAAACACAAACACTATATATTCAACACTAGTATCTGCCGTTTGATTCACATTTCAGGAGACGTGAGATTTAGTGAGACTTAAAGTTACGAAATATAACCTGGATATCTTTATATTAAAATGTTAATAGCAATGCTCGTTACGAAAAGGGGAAAGGGGGTTTTGTCACCCTTGTTCTGAGACCATTAAATATAACAAATGATTAGTTTTTGTTTTATAAGTCAATTAATTAATTAGTTTTGGTTTAAAAGTCTGAACATTAATCTTAAGTTAATTGTATTGCAGAGTCAGATCCATACACGGCCTCGAGTGCGGACGGGGGACAGACTGACGACAATGCATACGACCCGACGTATGGCCGTATCGGTGCTGCCATTCCTAAACAGTATCCAAACCATAAGAGGCCCAATGCATCGATACCCTGGGCTTATCATTCACGTGAAGGCGCTTATTATGGAGAATGGGATGAATAGTTAATGAAATGCCATTCCATAACACATGTATTCTTTTGTATTTCGCGATAATTCTTCAAATTGTCTTATCTTTAAAAAACTTTTTGTAAATTTATTTTATTTTTTATTTCAACTGTTTTTTAACTTAAAAGAATCGACTTTTTATTATTATATCTTATTCTGAATCTATTGGAAGACTTCAATAAAAATTTCTATTCATTTATCAATAAAAGCATTCAATTAATTAATTATTTATTTTTGTTCCGAAACAATCAAATAAAAATGTTATTATAATTATTGACAATAGAAGCGATCGATAAGTAAATTGTTATTACAAACAAAACAATAAACCTTTATATTGAACTGTAGTTTGGGTTTTGAAAAATTAAAAATATATAATTTTGTTTTAAATTTTATCTGAATTTTGATTTTTATTTATTATATTTAATGTGAATTCTTTTTTACTTTTTTTCTGAGTCATTGAATTGAATTTATTACTAAATTTTATAAATCAGTTATTATATTTCAAAAGTTCATAGATTATATTACTTTAAAAAAAACTGAGTTTTAAGAAAAATTACCATTATTCTAGCAAATTAAAACCAGGTTTTGAGCTATCACAATTTATAATATAATGATATAAATTAAATGCTAATCACAGTTTTTTTTATAAAAATATTGAATTAACATAAAATTCATTGATTTGTATATTTTTTAGTGATATTATGCCAATCAATGACAGAATTTATAAATATTTTATTGTATATTATTTCGTGAATCGCATAAATTAACCAACAATTTAGAATTCAAATAGTTTATATTCCTGATCAAATAGTTTAGAATTTGATGAATATTTTACAGCAAATATAACATTGACTTTCTTTCGGATTTGTTTTTATCAATATTTCTGACAAAAATGGCCAAAGGCCAATTGTATCAATACATTCCAATAATCCCTTAGCTTTTTGAGAAAAGTAGCTGTAGTTATCGTATCACGACAATTCCCCGGGCACAATTCCCCGTGCGACGATTGTCCGCGGAACAATTCCCCGTGGGCACAATTCCCCGTGGCGCATTTTCCCGGGTACAATTCTTCTTGGCTCAACTTATGATAGCAAAATATTCTTTGAGGAAATAATTACCATTTATTATTACTTGCATTGTGTAGAATTCAAATGTGCATCATAATGTTAAAAATATTTATTCAATTATCAATATTTGGCCTAAAAGATAGTCACAGGGGGACCTCGTGGATAGTCTATATATGTATGTGGAAATAAGAAGATTATAGCTCCTTCCACATCACAATTACACATTCAATTTATCACAAAATCAAATAAAATAAGATAAATAAATAAATAAATATGATTATTTATAGTTTGAAATGTTAAATTACTTTATAAATAACTATTTTTAATTTTTAAAAAATTCATTTTAATTTAGTATTATTTAATTTAATTTTAAATTCAAATGTAATAGGCAACTTGTTTAAAGCGGTGCATTGCTCCATAGGAAATTGTGCCACGGGGAATTGTATCCACGGTGAATTGTTCCACGGGGAATTTTCGCAAAGGGAATTGTGCCCGGGGAATTGTCGTGGAAGCGTAGTTATATACACTTTCAAAATTTTTAGACTAGCACAAATTGAATTTGTCGTTAATTTCCAAAAATCGTAGAATATTCTCTAACTACTATAGAATCTTGATTAATTTAACTACATTGTATATTTAGCTGTAAATCGATTAGAATAACTTAATCCATAAATTCTGTAAAATTATTCTCTCAAAATCCCAGGGCTGGGGAAAGGAAGAAATCTCAGGGGGGAGGGGGTGATATTTTATTTTATTTTATTTCTTACAGAATTCTATTAAAAATAACGTAATTTAACAGAATTTTGACTATTTCTGCAAGAATGTGACAAAATGCTGCTATCTTTACTAAATTTAGACAGAATTTTAAAGAATATTCTTCAAGATGGCACATTTTGCCACGTTTTCTTAAAATTGCTATAGGGAGTATACGGCCAAAATCACAGGAGGGTATTCCGGGCTGGACCTACCTTTCCCTATCCATGCAAAATTCTGTTAAATTTGAAATTAGACCATAAATGGAACGCCATTTTGGATTGTCTCTCCTACACCTCTTTCAATATTCTCTCCGTGTATTTTGATAAAAAATTTCAAATTCCCCTAACCTAAGTCTTATACTCTAACCTTGGCAAATAATTGAAATTCTAAAATGGTTAAAATTTCATTTTAAAATGATTAAGAAAAAAGTTTACTTTCAAATAAATATTTTCCTAATTTATTCCAACCAGAGTAAATCTCTATAGAGCTACTGCACTATATTTTAGCCATGTCAAAGTTAAAAGTCTTAAAAAGGTATTTTTGGCGATAACCCCGGGGGCACAACGAAGTTATGGTAGGGGTATTCTAGCGGTCATACTCAAGGAGAGATCGTGAGTTACCTAAATCACTGAATTTTAATAAAGTCTAATAGAAGAGGAATTCAACTGTATTGGATCATTTTTCACAATTACACTGGACATCTCTGAAATTTTCATTTCAGAAGAATTTTAGGAAACTGAGAAACCCTTTATTGACAACTGATTCAATTTTGCAGCAATCAGTCACTAACTTATGTGAATTGTTTCCTATTGTATGTAATTTCGTAAAGAAATATGTATTTTAGCGGTCAATAACATAACATTTATTAAGATTTCAAATAATAGTTTATATGTGAAAGAAGTCATTCAAAAGGTTTTGGGGTTAAAGTCTTTTCAAATGTCAATCAATGAGAATAAAATTCTTTTTATCAACAGTTGATTAGAATTAAAGCAATTCTTCTCTGACTTCTGACAGTGAAAACAGTGAAAGTATTCATCAATACATCAAATGTTAGAAAAGATTGAAAAACTTTCTCCAATCGATTAAAGGGTATAAAAGAAAGGGTCAATAAAACTATTGATGAGTGCATTGTTTCTAATGAAGCATTTGATAGAAGTTGTCATCAGAATTGAGAAAAACAATAATACGAAAAGACATTAATTCCTATTCAATAAATATATTGCATTGAATCAAAGCTAATATTTATCAGAAAAAAATGTTGAAAAATACTAATTATTTATTTTATGAAGAAACCTCTCTATCCTTTCTTCTCCTCTCTCCTCCTCTGTTCCTTTTGAATACTATAATTCAAAGCCCTTTTGAATAGAGTTTCTAAAATACAAAAATATTTGAGAGATATGTTAATAACAGTGTCGTTGACTTGTTATTTGAAAAATTCTAAATTGAATTCTTATTGAAAATATTAATTCAATTTTACTCTCTTTTAAAGTAAATGTGACCCAAAGTAATTGGAAATAATTAATGGGCGTTCATATAAACTGATGATAAAATGGTAATAAAATATTTGACATAAAAATTTTCGATACAAAAAGTGTAATTATGTTCTCATAAATTAGAATTTCTTATGATTTATTCATTTAGAAGAAAGTGAAAGTTTTTGGTCATTTCTTGAAATTATAAGACATTTTTCATATAAATTAGTTGAAAGTTTTGAAAGTTCTTTTGATTTTTTTAATTTTTTTGAAAAAGTTTCTTTTTCTTCTTATTTTTATGTCTGAAAATTAGTGATTATTTGATAATATATGCACATAATTAAGGGTTAAGCATACTATAGTTCATTAGTATTCAATGAATGAATTTATCATATATTTTGTCTGAAAAGAAGATATGATTCAAAAAAATATTTGCTATTTTTATCTTATAATTAAAATTTGTTGAAGCATTTGATTCTATTAAATGCATGTCAAGTGTCAGAAGTTTATAAATAAAAGTCAAACATGTCTTCAATGTTCACATGACATGTAATAATGCAATTTGTTTGCAATTAAGTGTCTTTCAGGTATTTTTTGGTTTAAAGTGATTTTAAAAAACAAAATATGATTTTTCAAATTAGTTTCTACATTACTCAATTTCGAATCAAACTCCCTAAATATAACAAGAGCTGATTATAGTCTTGTCTTGTCCTGGTCAAGTTTTCCTGTCCTGAAGTTACAAGGGTCATCCTGTTCTGTCCCGTATCACATTAAATCATATTTTTGTTAACATTTATAAACAATGCTTTTAATTTATTTTATTGGATTTTATTAATTTAAAATTTTAGATAAAACTGCTAATGAGTTATATTAAAGTTATAGAAATATTTCCAAAATTCCAAATGTCTGTGCTCTGTTGTGAGACTTGTGAGACCAAATGTGAGACTTTTCAGATGTTTTCCATTCCTGTCCTGGTAATTTTGTCAAACATATTGTCGTCTTGTTCCTATACAAAACCAATACGAGAGAAGGCAAGAATGAAAACAAGAGGAACTATAGGTAGTTTATTTCGAAAAATTAAATCTACAAAAATGAATATAACTCGTTATATTCTCATCATATCTCGACAAATTCTCAGGTCAATGAAAATTTTATTTATTAATTCTAATAAACTTTTGAACAAGCTTACGCTGTACTTGTTTATCTAAATATCAGTTGCAAAATATCTTGTCAAGTATCTTCATATTTTCTACTGTTTATTCGCATTATTAGCGTTTAATAATTTATTCTAAAAAAAATCATTACATAAAATAAAAAAATTTGAGTTATAATAATTGAAAGATATTAGAAAGCTATTTATATAAAAGTAATCTTCTTATTTTTGTGTTAAATACGATAAATTTAATATAAAAAATTAGATTATTTAATAAAGTTTATTCATATTTTGTAATTTTCTACTAAGCATTCAAAAATTGATATTTTATTTTACAGAAGTTATTATTTTTAAGAGATATTAAACTAAGATAAGCAAGTTTATTTTTTATTTAACCACAATCTCATTAATAATAAAGGGTTTAATAATCCGAATCATATTCAATGTCTGATTAAATTTCGAAATAAAATTAATTCGTCATTTAAATTTCTGACTTTCAGAGTTAATCAAAACCAAAACAATCTTATAATAACATAATTTCTTCATATAATGAGTGATTGATTGTCGTAATTATAAATGAGACACAAAATCGATTAAAACATTGATATCGGATATAAACCCAAATAAATTATTTACAAAGTTTCGTTGTATACCTTATATTCGTATACATGTATTCAAAAATAATATTTAATAATTGAAACTAAATTTTATTCTTTATTTAAGTTTTTATTTTTTAATTAACTTAAAAAATCGGTTGTTTTTTATTTTTATTTTATCAGAACTAAAAAAGTTTAATGAACTGAAAATTTAGTTTAAAAAATAAGAATTTTGAATATGTTTTGATTGATTTTCTGTGCCAATAGACTAAAACCAATATAATTAAGGAAAATCAAAATACTTGTGTTTTGATTTCATTCCCAAAAAAATATAATTTATTAATTTTCAAATCAAAATAAGTAATAAATTAAAAATTATTCTATAAATTAATATCTGATTTATTGAATATTTTAAATTAGATTTAAATAAAATTTAAAAATCCTAATCCCTTTTAATAGAATACAAACAAATTATAAATTATTGAATTTTTAGAATTCATAGCTCTCTTAACTATGAACAAGCTCAAAAGATTCAGTGAATATAGATAAAGTTTCTGAATTCTTTCAATACCTTTGATTTGGCTAAATATACATCAGAAAACTTTTCAAGCTGAGAAAATTCTTGTTTCCTTTTCACCATGTCTTTTTCAATACAATCTATTAATTATCCATTCTTATAAATTAGAATAGAACAAGGGAATTTTTACTGAATTATGTCCTTTAAGAAAAGATTTTTGCAAAAAAATTAATAGTAATCGAGAAAAGACAAAACTTTGGAGTTGAATGAACTGTTCAACTGATTAAATGTAATGAATTTGTTGTCTAAAAAAAAAATAAAAATCTAAAATAGTGTGATGTCATGAAAGCTGCAAAACTTTATGGTATAAAATCTAACAAGGTTAATAAAATTATTTCAGATTAGTTTTCAACAATTTTTTGTATTAATTACTCTAAATTTTATACACAAAACATAAATGTATCTCAAATTATTAATAATTGGAGTGACTGTCCATCTGATTATGGCTCAGGACCTAAAACTTTTGGAGAATTTAGATGAAAAAATAGAAGCATGGAGAAATCAAACAGAAAGAACACAACCGGTCAAGAGTTGGGGCACCTGTTCCTGTAAACCGATAATCAATTTAATCGAAATAGTGGTCAGAGTATTGGTCAGTCTTTTGAAGGCTGTCTGTCAACTCGTCGACCAATTGTTGTCAATGATTAGTGGAAGCGATCCCTTAAGAGAAGTGTTGGATGTATTGAAGACGAATGGAATACTGGGTGTTATAGTAATTCTGCTTAATTTGTTAATTCAGATTTGGTGAACAACTTTTATGTAGGAATGCATTTAAATTTTAAGTAATCTTTATTTGATTTATAATAAAAATATATTTATTTTATAAACCAATTAATTCAAAGTTTATTTCTCTGATTCTAAACCAAAATTATCTGTTTATAAAACAATAATTTCTATAAATCAGGGAATTTTGATTAAACCGATTAAACCAATTTCATGTAATAAGAAATTAATAGAATTAAAATACAGTTAATTCTGGTTTTGAGACCTTATGATTTTTATCGCTCTTTCCATTTTATCCCTCATTCTCCCATTAATACACATATAAACTTGCTCAAATATAAAAACACAATTGAATATTCGATAACGCTGTTACCTTAAATATAAAGAGAGCAGAGTTAAATAACTTAACCTAGTAAAGCATTGCGAGACTTGCATTAATCAGGTGTAACCAAGAGTGCTATATGCAAAACAGTTACCCGTCTAAAATTTTCCAAAATACTTACTTAATTTGTGAGTTAAAGGCAGATTTTTTAATTTTACTTTACTCCCCTTTGGCATTTTTATAGGCTCAATATTATAATTCCCTGAGTTTTGAACAAATTTTTCTCATACTAACTCTTGACACCTTAGCCTGTCTCGGTTGAGTTTGGCTATCCCTATTATTAATGATGGTAAAATAAGAGTAAACTCTAATATGAAAAAGTTCAAGTATGGATGCAATTTATAAAGAGATTAACTATGCAATTTGTAAAATTAAGCAGGGATGTGGAGGGGATATGATGTAGCTCGGAATACCCACTCCACCCCCTCTTAGCGTTTTAGTAGACTTTCCCCATAGATCTCTTTGATGTACCCCCGCCCCAAAAGCACTGAAGGAGCATTTTCGCAATATTCTGTCTAATTATTGTAATATTCTGTAAATTTTTAAAATTTCTGTTAAATCTTATTGTTTTCTATTTGTTTTATATTAAATTAAAATTCTGAAAAAATTCCAATGCATTTATGAAAACATATTATTTAAACTCAATTTATAAATAAACACAAAATATTATAAATTTAATATAAAACACCAAAATCTCTAGATTTCATCTCTAGATCTCATTATATCAGAGGTTTAATGAACTTTTAAATCGAGTGAAAAACCATATTTCATGGAATCAAATATGTTTTAAATCATTGATTTTTAACTACACTATAAAAGACATTAATCTATATATTATTTAATCCATTATTATTTAGTCATTTATTGCAAAAACAGTTCAATTTTTAAAACATTTTTCACATATAATGTGTTTAAAAGTATTAATATTAGGAATACTTTTCACAACAGTTTTGGGTAAAAATTATCAAATTCTGGATAATCTGGAAAAGAAGATCGACCTTTGGAAACAGGAACTGGAGGGTCGATCCAATGAATCGGAAACAGAGACCAAATATGGGAGCGGACAGTGTCCTTCAGCCGTTCTCATTAACATTATTTGGGGAATAATCTATGTCTCGGAAACACTATTAAAGTTCATCTGCGAAGTCGTCAAAAAGCTATTGGAAAACACACAAAACGAGAAATTAAAGATTATGTTGGGGTCTCTCCAGTGCGACAGGAGTTTAGTCACAGCTATTCTAGCACTACTCGACCTGATTATGAAAACACTGTCTCAATCTCTGGGCACCGGTCAATAATAGCTTGTTCTTGTCATTCGATTTGTGTATCATTTGTTAAATGTATTTATATTTGATTTTAGTTTTAAATAAAAAATTCTTAATTTATATTTTGTTCATTTTATTTTCAAAATATTGTATATAATAATTAGTCGTTACTTATCAGACATTAGTATAAATTATATAATTATACAAAAAAATTTACATAATTTACTGAAAGTATAAGAGATTCAAAAAAAATATTAATTATTTTGTTTCTTATAGTTAATTATTATTCATTTGAGTTAATTGTTTGAAATTTAATTTTAAAATTACTTCTTTATTGTAAATTATCTTCATTTCAAACGATTGTTTGAAATAGAATTTTATTGATTTGTAATTAATTAATAATTAATTGAAAACTCTCACAAATTTCAATCATTTCTTTAAACCCAATCATCGCTTGTACTGTTGTCTTCAGAGAAATACGATTCTGAGACCAATTTAGTCAACGATTCACTCGAATCGGTCTTTAATATGTTCTCATTGTTAGACAATTCTGGGGTCAATTCCTCCCAAATATCATTATCAGAGTCTTCAGTATTGGCCACGACTTCATTGGGAATTTCGTTCAAAGATTTGGAAGGATTTGAATCGTTGTTTGAAGTCTTGAAATATAATTTAAAAATTAAAATAAATTATTCAAAACATTCATAACTTAAAGAATACCAAACATTTGTTGACTGAATCGCTACAATGTTTGTCCTCGCCTTCACTTTTGGCCAACTCTTCTAAATTAACGATTTGTCCAGTTTTCGGGTCCACAATCTTGAGTTTAGGTCTCGGTTTGGGTTTGACTGTCCCTATGAATGGCTGCGTTCGACGAAAACGTAAATTCAATTTAGTTTCCGATCGATTTCTATTCCTATTTTCAATCCAAACCTCATGAGACGGCGTCGGCATTACTGGCAGTACTGAATGGGGTGGGGATATGGGTCCAGAGGCACGATATGGAGACAACAATGTGTAGGTCTGAATGTGGGGCACAATTCGTGGATAGCCTTCAAAAATAAATTAAAATTAATTTGTATTTAAGACAACACAATCTGTTCCAACCCATTGGGTATGTTTGACAACTACAGGGGATTTGGTTAACAAAATAACCGGACTGTGGAGGAGGCGTTCGAAGACATGGATTCGTGTGTTGAATGTCTCCACAAATAGGTATTCGAGGTCTCGAAGAAAAGCGAAGGGAATGTGAGATAAGTTGACCGCAGTTTACATAACTTATTAGAGCCGACAACTCATCTCTCGAGAAGAGTTGGGGAAATGCGGACACAATTTGGCCGAATTCATGGCAAGTCATGAGTGGAAACCGAATCAATTCGAAGGCCAAACCCAATGCTTGTCTCAGATTGTGTTCATTACATTCCAATCCATTTCTAAAGCACATCTGTTTTGTCCAACGAATGGAAGCATTGAATAAATCGAATTCAGTTATCTTTAAGTCATTTCTCGCGAATAAAGTAATTAATTCATCGATTGATAGATTTATAAAGTCGTGGCCTTTGAAGACATTGGAGGCGTTGGAGGAAATGGTTTGAAGACATTTGTCAATAAGTTTAGTCTCAGTTAAGGTCTGCTTATTATCGGTCAATGTTTGCCACCATTTGAGACAATTTTGGTCATTCAGTTTGGATTCAATGAATTGCCGGCACTTATGGGTCACTCCATTCACTCTCAATATCTTCGACCAATACATTACATGTTTGGCGTTCTCTTCATTGATGTCCAACTGATCCGTATATAAGAACTCAATCAAAGGCCGGAAGTGTTTGAGTTCGCAGTCATTCAATTCAATGCACTCTTTCTTGTCTTCAAAACTCAATTTCCAATTGTTTTCATTAATCGATTCATTGAACAACTGATGGAATACTTGCGAACCGGAGGACAGAATCAGTTTATGCGCCGGAAGTCTGGCATTGGATTTCAATTTGAAGACAATGTCTGCCATCAAGTGATTGCTAAACAAGTGTTTTAAGCGCTCGTCGATTGTCTCGAATGGTCTCCAATTGGTCTCTGATTTCAAATAATTATAGTTTGAGTCCATTATTGTTATAACAATTCATTTAATAATTGATTTATTAAACAAAACAAAACCATTTCATTGTATAGGCTTTGAGGCAATGGATGTCATGTTTTGGGCCATTTTGTAGTTCAACACAAGGAAGGGCTCAATCATTGCACTCAATAGAGTATTAATAGTCAACATAATGGCCGAAAGCATAGCTGAAATATTGAATAACAGTTTGCTATAATTTAATTGAACTCTAAAATTCAGTGCACTATAACTACAGGAATAGGAGTCGAGGACTGCATTACTAATAGGCTTTTATTTAGTAAAGCATTTTCAGTGATTTTTGTATGGATGGACAATGAGGAGGGGGAGGGGGTAAAGCCAAAATACTTCCCTGTCTCCGAAAAATGACCAAAATACCCCCTCCCTTGTAAAAAAGAAAACGAGGTGCCCTTACAATTTTGAGAAGTGCGGGGAAATTGAGAATTTGTGAATATTGTGTAAAATTCTGTCTAAATTCTTAGTAAAATAACAGAATTTGATCAAATTCTGGTATGTTCTGATAGAATTGATCATAATTTGTCCGAATTTTGTCAAACTCTGTTAAATTCTCGCAAAATGTTCAAAATTCTGTTAAATTACGATATATTTAATTAAATTCTGCAAGAATTTGACGATTGCCAAATATCCCACCCTATACTACCCTGTCACTTTGAAGCTCATCAGCACCCCACTTTTGCACATCCCTATCTTTTAGTAAGTAGTTTTGTTTAAGTGATAGCAAAATTGACCAAGTCTTTATTTACTTGAAGTTATTTTGTGTTTAATTCTGTCCAAAAATACAAATTAGTTTTATAAGAGTTTGTATTGAAAGCTGATTTTGTTTGAATTTTTTCAGTTCAGATTAATTGTTCAAAACTGTTCAGTAATCACATTAAAGATCACATATTTTTAAATCTATGCAATAAATAATTGAAATGACTTCAACTCTTGGGTAAAAGAATAAATAAATTTTATTGATATTAAAATTTGCCGAAGCTTTTCGTCCAATACTTAGGACTTCTTCAGGGC
>JAQFXN010000442.1:0-22293 GCA_034693365.1 Liacarus xylariae | reverse complement strand
TATTGAACTCCATTGAAATCTATAGAGTTTGTAATAGTAGATATGATTCAGTTTCACTCTGTTATCTGATTAGAACCTCTAGTTAGCATCGCTGTTACATAGTTTATTTAAATCTGATTTAATGAAAAATGAGATATTTATTTTGATAAATCTAAAGCGATGTAATGCAAAAATTCTTATTTTATTGACTGTAGAATACATTTAATTAAAAAACCAGAGTTAGTATTTTGCCACTTACAATTTTTCAGTGAAAATTCCTGTTTCATGAAGTTACCTAAGAGTTACCTAAGATGTTTATATAAATAAATATCTTGATAAAGGTGTGTACAGCTTATAATATCCCTGTGATTTTAGCTGATAGCCCCTTGTTCGCTCGCGAGGTACACCCTCCAGGGCAATGTTCAGAAAACGGGGTTGAAGGCTCCATTTTTGGAATATCCTGTGAAATTTTGTCTTAATTCCTAAAAAATTACAGATTTTTGTCAAATTTTTGCTAAATTTAGTCAAATTCTGTTAATCACTTATAGAATTCATCATAATTTGACCAAATTCTATTAAAATCTTACATAATTAGTCGAAATTCGTGAGTAAAATTGTAATATTACATGACTTCGAACACTACTCCTAAGCGATTTTCGAAAAAGCTTTAATTTTTGAGATTTCAGTGTTTTTCTCTATTGCTCCAACTGGTCTATGATGTGAAGAGAAGTATAATACCATAATCAAGCTTTTAATGGAGTTACGGTTGTTTTATTTGTTATTTAACTTATGATTCGTAAGTTATTATCAGAGAATAGACAATTTCGGAATAAAAAGTGCTAAATTTCATTCTTAAAATCGGAAGTAAAACACTGAAAATTCGGAATAACATTTCGGAATCAAAACTAAAAATTTGGTTTAATTTAAAGAAGAGTGGGTTAAAGTCAATATTTTGAACGAAAATTTTGAGAGATAGTCAATTTTTAGGGGAATCCTAAAAAAACTCATCGGATTTGATGAACATTTTTCCTGAATACAAATAAAAGAAACAGAATCACTTTAGTAAAAACTTTAATCAATTCATCATTCGTCTTTCATCATTACTAATGAATCAGTAGCAAGATCAAATTTTCAGAATAAATATAGAAATAAAAGCTTTTCACTATAATTTGATAAATATTTATAATATATTTTACAATTTTTAAAATTTTATATGTGACAATGATACATTTATTTGATGACAACTTTATTCATTTTTTACCACAAAAATCTTCATAAATTCGTGTTTTTCGAACTTATTTCGTAATTATCGGAAAATAGGAATTATATAAATATTTCGGAATTTTTCGGAACATAAACGGGTCTTATTTTATCATTATCTCCTGATCGGTGAAGATTTCCGTAATAAAGAATGAAAAGAGTCTGGAAACTACAGGAAAAAGTCGTATTCACGAATTTGTCTAGTCTCTGTTTATTACACAGAATACGGTAGAAAAGATAAATTATTTACAAGAATAAAAGCAATAGAATATCGACAACACAAACTTCAAAATTAGTCTTTCATAATAATTTTTCCTGTATTAGTATAGTACACACTGTTTATTATTTCCATTTATGAACCTAACTACAGTCCTCCAGATTTTAATTTATCCAGTGAAATGCTTTATTCTTACTCATTAGCTTTGAGTTCTTATATTTGAATAATCAGTGACCGATAGACAAAATATCAATTTTAATTCAGTTGAGTCACTCATAGAAAGTCGTTGTATCAAAGCTTTTATTTTGAATTATTTGATATTAATGTTAATCTTTCGGTAAAAATTAATCAAATATAAAAACTCAAAGCTAATGAGTAAGAATAAAGTATTTCTCTGGATAAATTAAAATCTGGAAGACTGTATATTAAATGATTGTTGAGAAATAATAGTCTAACTTATTGACTATTCTTTTATTATTGAACAAAAAAGTGAGAGCAATCAAATTAAATTAAGCTTTAAAAGATTAGATTTTCCTAAATTATTACAAGTTTAATATTGAATGGAGCCAGTTATTTTATATACTAAATATATCTAAATATTTTCTAAAAATGTAAAATCTTTGGTCATTTTAATTATAATAAATGAATGGCTTTTTCATTATTAAATCGCAAATACTTTAGAAGAACTTATTTTGTAAAGTGTCAAAGAGCAAACTGAATAATGTGTAAAGCTAGTTTAAACTTACCTATTGACTGGACAGGGCACATTTGTTATGTGGATATAATTGTTTCGCACATTTCGCAAACTTGCCAGAATTTGTGCAAACGGTGTTACGATTAAGTCCTCTCCGTGTCTGTAAACATTCAAAACTATTTAAGTATAATTTATTTTTATATTTAATACAAAAATAAAAATCATCAAGATTATGTAATAAATTATACGAATAAAAACACTCTTTTGTGTGTAATTAAAGTAAGAATAAAATATATGTTTTAGGAATTTTTGTAGTTTTATTTCCAAAAATACTTTTCATTTATTTAATGCAATGCCTATTATAGAAAGGAATAATTCATTTTTACCTAAAATAGTCAGAATATAAGTTCTGAAAAGCTGACAAAATATATTATATTATCTATATTTCTATTCAAATCAATTGTGTTTTTGTTTATTTATTATAATTTTATTATAATAGACATAAAATATGAGTTTATTAGTTTGGAATGTCATTCAAATTTATGATAACAACTCTTTGTATTAGTATTTTTATATAATATATTAGAAAACTAGTGATGGATATAATTTCAATGCTCTCTCAGATTTTCAAATTTGCATTTTCTAGAGACTGAAGTGAGTATTTATTATACAAATACTTGAATTTTTTAAAAAAGAAATTGAAATAAAATTTTTAAAATAATATTATCGATTATTTTATTGATCATTCCTTCAAATTATTGCAGCTGTTCTGCCTCTGCATCGCAGCTGAACTCTGGATGTTTACCTAAAGTAAATGTTCGATCTATTGTATTGTCAGACAATTCATTTGCCGACAAAATAATTTAATTCTTTTCTATGTATACAAATAGATAATAGTTTCACAATAACTGAATTTCAAGCCACCGATAAGGTTTTCCTTATTTGACATTCATATAAGCTTGGTAATTTAATTGTCTATTTGTGTAGACCTGAATCGGTGCCGGAATTCAATATTCTTAAAAATTTACAACAAAACAAATTGAGATGAAATAAACAAAAATAAAATATTCAGTGCCTTTGGGTTTAGAAATTGTATTGAAATTTGATTATAAAACTTGTATTTGTATTCACATTAAGTATAATATATTTTAATTATTTAAGAAAATCAATTCATTTGAAACATTAATTAAATTAAATCCAAACACAATCTGATTATAACTTATTCGAAGAAATTAAAGTTAAATTAATATAAAAAATATCAGTGAAGTGATTGTCGATACAGTAATTTGATTTCATTTTAAAAGAGAGAGACTTCAAGTGTTTACACGACAACTGTTTCGGATTATTAAAACAAAAGATAGTAAATAATATTAATAATGCAATTTGAAATTGTTTTTGAGTTAAGAATTATTAAGTTTATTTAAGAATTTCTAATTTTTATATAATTTTCAGTCATTGTCTACTGTGGTCTAAACCGGGCAGGGGTTTAACGGATGGGAAGAAAATTTGCTCAATATTCTGTTTTCAAACTGGTCTTCATTTTGCAAAACACCCTTTCTATACCCCTAACTGTTTCAATGTTTGCATTGTAAGTGAATTTATCAACAAATCTGAATATAATTTTAAAGTGTTTTGAAATAATAAATATGTTTTTATTAAATATCTAAAGACCAAAACTAAAGAGAATACTTGTAAAAAATTATGATTAAAGATAATAAGATGTAAGAAATTTTGTTTGGTATCCAAGTGTAAAGACTGTCTGATGAAAAACAAGATATAAATTACAAGTATTTTAATATTTATTTTTAGATTCATATACGAAATGCCAAACAGAAGTCATTTTTATAATTATTATTGAATTTAAAAAACACTTTAAATGAAATTCTGCAAAAAAAAAAATTAATTTAAAGTTCAATAATTCTTGGGATTTAA
This sequence comes from Liacarus xylariae, assembly GCA_034693365.1. Lineage (NCBI taxonomy): Eukaryota > Metazoa > Arthropoda > Arachnida > Sarcoptiformes > Liacaridae > Liacarus > Liacarus xylariae. The sequence goes on along the minus strand of JAQFXN010000442.1, from coordinate 18,211 downwards.
ATTGTATGGTTTTTTGGGTTTAATTCACTCATGTATTTTGAGCTTTAAATAAAAATATTTAAATTTTTTCTATCGTTTATGTTCTCAAATGTCAAAGTAATTCAATATAAGATAGTTTGAGTGGATTAAAGACTATAAACATAATAGAACTAAATCTTTAAATTGATTTATAGAATCTTCATTTAAAATACAAGTTTCTAAGTTTATTAGTTTATAACAAACGATAAATAAAATCCAAGCACACAATCAACTACTCTATCCTAAGAATATTGTAAATAAAATTGAATTTTTTTCTATCTCATTGACGTCTTTAAGAAAGAAAAAAAATTGAAAAAGTTTTGTTTGAAATGATTTCTATTATATAAAACCAGGGGTAGCCAATGGGGAGGGGTATAGCCTAAATATCCCCCTGAGTCCAAGATTTTGCAAAATACCTCCCGACTTCTCGTATTTTTACCTTACCCTGTACATTCTCTAAATTTTGGAAAAAACATTCACCCCTCCTGACTTTTTGGCAAAATTTTGGAAAAATACCTCCCTCTACACCCCCTAACTTGGCCGAGTCTGTATAAAACTAATTTTAAAAATTTAATTTCAACTAATTTTATATCATATAAACTACTTTTATATAAATTGACAAAACATTTCTATTTTTAAGAATTAATAGAAGATCAAATCTCTTATCTGATTCAAGCCCCTAGATCACATCACTGATCCTAGATGATTTTTAAAAATGAAATGCTAATAAATTTAATATTTATAGTAATTGTGCAAAAAAATTCGTTAATTTTCAAAATTTGATGAAAACAAAACTAGATATATAATATTTTTGGATATGTTCTGGATGTTTGCAAATTCCCGTTTTATCAAGAAGTTTTTACTAAAAGCATCATGTTGTTTCGAATGATTATCATTTGAGATAATAGATTAAAGAACTAACAGCAAAATGTATTCAACAATTTGTAAACAAAGTTAAGGCTCCATTTTTTCCAAAACAGTTAAAATATTCTGTAAAATTGATCAAGTTCTTCGAGAAATAACTAAATTATTTACAATTCATGCATGGATATTTCTTCATTAAATTTGGTTATATTCAGTGAATTATCAATAATCAAGGACAATCTGGGCAATCCCCCAAGCTTTGGCTGAGGAGGAAACTTCTACTGGCACAATTGACCTTCCGCATCTCTAACTAAAATGTTAAGAACTAACAAGGCTATCCAATCCTTATTCTATAATTAAGTACAGATAATTGATAACAAAATCGTGGGACAGTGTTATTGATTCTGATAGTAATTATGGAATCAATCCCTTGTTTAAATTGGTTCAATATAAATGAGCAATATGTCTTTAATGGAAAGGCTAAATGAATAATTGGTTATATTTTAGTATCCTTTAATGTATTCAAAAACATATTTTAATGTTTTTACAATCAGCTTTAGAATAGCAAGTTTATTTTTAAAAATTCTACATATGAATCGAATTATTTGATTTGTGTTCACTTAATTAGTTTTGTCCACAGTTTGACACATTCAATAAAAAACGAAGAATACATTGCAATTATTAATGCATTAATTATTATGAAAATAAAATTAGAAATATAGAAAATTGATTAGTCTTAAGAATTTAGATTATTATTTATAATTAGCTATAATTTAAGATTAACTTTAAATTTTTTTTAAGACTTACAGAAATAACATCAATTAACACTTCAATCAAAACACTTTAAAATAGAAAATAAACCAGTGGCATTTCTTAATTAACTTCACTGGAAATCACAAATTTATGTGATATGGAAAATTAAACTCAAAAATTATTGTTAATTTATAGGCGAATATATGTTTGACAGATCTCATCGATAAAGGAATTGAAACAACGTTTCGATTTCATTCTGGTTTTGTTAAGAAATACATAAATACGTGAATGAAATGAGACTAATTTCGTCATTCTATTGAATCTTTTAATATAAAGTAATTCTTGTGAAATAATTTTTGTCTATCTTTCAGAATTGAGAATAAATATCGTTCCAAGAAATGAACAGTTTATTAGTCGAAACTTTATTTTTTAGTTGTAATGATATAATTAACAAAACAAGAGTTAGCAAAATATATTTTAAAGATCAGAGGCTATTATGCATTCCATTGAAAATGATGCAAGTTAATGATAATTCTGATGACATCTTACCTAAAATTTCAAGAGAAAAATGTATTTTAATTAAAATTAGCGATGCCCAATGAACTTGAAGTTAGGGCCATATATGTTACTGATAAGAGCCTCAAAGTTACAGGAGAGTATAGGGGGTACCTTTTCAAAAGTAAAATTCATCATCACAGGGGGAAGTTTTTGATCATTTTTTCGGAGACTTTGCTAGACTTTTTAAATTGAATTTATAAAATGTATTTTAAAAAATATTATACAATAAATAATTTTAAAAGAATTGTTAACTTTAAATATATTTTTCAATTTATCAGATACTAAATTAATGGAATAGATTTGGAGAAGATTTATGAAGAAATAACTTTTATTTATATTTTGTTAATGAAAACAATTTCAATTTAATAATCAATTATTTTTGTTATAACTTATAAGTCGTTCGCATATCTCTCTTATGTAATACTAACCAAAAATGATCGAAAAGAATATTTATTTTGAGCTTTCTTCAATAAAAATTTAGATATATTAAATAAAATATATTTACGGTAATAATTCTGTCTTATAATAATAGATTCTAAGTCATCACATTTTAAATATTTCAAGTAATGAACTATCTGAATTAATAGCTGGACAGAGTAACCATGCCCTTTTTATTATTCAGTCAAGCAATACGAATGCATTTATTTGAACGAAACTTTTTTTTCAATAATATAGTTTATACTAGGTGAGCCCATTGAATTAATCACCTTCCAAAATTCAGATCTACACTATAACAGCCATATAATGCGAAATATATTGCACTCAACAAGAATATATAATTAGGAAAATGTGGGGCTACATTGCAAATCTGCTCAGGGTGCATTAAATTGAGGAATAAAAAATTCTATATTTCTAGATTAAAAGTTTCAATGTAATGATTTTAATTTAGATTCCTTTTAGATATACATTAATAGAAATAAGATTATTGAATGACATGAAACAGAGATTATGGGGAAAGATATGCGGATAAAGAATTTAATTATTTGATTTTTAGTGATTATCAAGGGAACTTGAAAATGTCAGGGGATATTTTTTCATGGAGAGCTTGGGGGAAGATCCAGGGCAGGGTAAAATGGTGGATTTTGCCCATTTTTGATTAGGGGGGTCCAGAGGAGGGTTTTTCCAAAAAAATTATATATTAACATCATAATATTATATATAATGTAATAAATTTACATGTTTATACCGCTTAAAAATAGTTTATTTATTGTTTTTTAATACAACGCGCATTAAAAACAATGAAATAATGCTAATAATTACTTTATTTAGAGTTTTTTTTAGTATAAAACAGATGAAAACCAAAGAAATTGTGTTCAAAATGAGTATATTCGTTGGATTTTAATTTAACTGCACTGCAATGCATTGAAATATTATTAATTTGTAATTAATTTGAAAAGATATTTTGAAAACGACGCTTTCGGCGCTGTTTTGTAAAATTTGGCTGAGGGGGTACCGCCCAGAGAGCCTTTGGGGTATCGGTCGAAAACGCAAGAGGGGTATTCCGGGCTGGATCCCCCCTCTGCACATCCCTGGAGATTATTAAGAGATTTGATTGAAGAGATGAAGATTGAACTCACTTTAAGTTCAAATATCTTCAGACACCTGAAAGAGAAGACTATTTTCTTAAGACTATATAAAACCATCTATTATTGTAATGTCAGACTTGAAATGGAATGAAAATAAAATATATTTTTAGGAGAGACTGGAAATGGGTTTTAGTTTTCATGGATTGGTCAAAAAAAAATATATTCCATTAATGTCTTAAATTAAAATTAATAGGGGTTTAAAAATTGAAGCAAACACTTGGAAGCGTGAAGAAAGTTAAGTCAATATTTAGAAATTTAGTCAAAATTACAGTCGAGTATAGGATTGTATTTCTGACCACAAAAGTCATCTTAACTTTCTTTTACTATTGAATAGAATACAGAATATAAGGAGTGAATTACGATTAAAGCTGTGGTCGAATGTGATCTGATATGAGTTTTTCTTATCGAATTTGTCTATAAATTAGAGACAATAATAATGTCGTTATTTTTGCAAAGCGTTCTTGTGCTGACACTACTTATAAAGAAATTTTGCTTAGAGTCAGAACTACTCTAATACAATAAAATTGCTTTCAATACAATGTATAGCCATTGCTGTAAGACTTATTGATCAGTAAATTCAGTTCAGGTCCCTCTCCTATCCCTCCTCTTCTCTTTAGTCTCTATTCACAAGAATATCTGTTGTAATCTGAAGAAGGCTTTACAAGAACTGCTAAATCCATTGCAAGCATTAGAGAGCAAAGGCTAAAGCGAAACACAATTCAATTTAACAAAAAAAAGAAAAAAATTGATTAATTTAGAGAAAAAGTCTATTTTAGTGAACAGAAAAAAATGTCAAATATCTGTAAATTTAAATTCAAATTTATAATCGAAAACAAATTGAAAAAATCACAACAAATTTTGATATCTATTTGAATGACTTTGAGTGAGTGATAGGTTTTAGATAAACAGAAAATATTTTAAGTTAAAATTTTTAACTTAAAAAAACACATATTTCTATAGAAATGAATGCAACGAACGACTGGTGACTAAAAATAATCTTATAATTAAAAATATTTTTAGTCTTGAAAAAACGTTAAGTAAATCTTAAATGAGTGCAATTTTTTTATAATGAAAGAAAGGATAACATTATATAAAAAGTTTTCTTAATCTTAATCCAAAGTATTATCATTGATAGCATACCCGCCAATAGGATCGCCACTCTTTCGCGGCGTTGAATGCAATCTTTCCCAAAATGAATATCTGTTTTTGATTCTTAGCGCTGATGTACTGAATGTTCTCGGAATCATTCCTCCTTCCGTTTCCTGGCGTTCATTTGCCATTTTCTTAGAAAATATTCGAAAACAAAATTTGAAACACAGTTTTGAACGATTGGACGATTCACTTAAGACCACAAAAAACAAGAATAAATGAAAAAATAGAGAATTTATTGTTCGGAATAACGCGAACAACAAATCACAAATCAGTTTCGCAAAAACGGAAAAGTCTTATCATTTTTTTGTCAACCGTTGCATAAATATGTGCACAAAAATAACTTGTGGTTTATATGTCGATGAAATATTGTGGCCTAACCTTTGATTTATTACTATAAATGGATTTTTTGAAAAAATAGTGAAAAAATCAAAGTAGAGTAAAAATAAACAATTTGAGAAACGAGAAAATTGGTTGAGTCACCAATGCTAGTACAGCTCACATATGACCAGAATTTAGTAAATATTATGTTCAATTGTAAGTAAGATTTCCTGAAGGGCTGATAAATAAGGTTTATATCGATATAAATACCATATATTACCGGTTCGTTGGTTTGTTAGAATTCAAAATTCAGCTTTCATCCATTTATACTGAATTTTTGTTTTCACTCAATGCTCACAACATTATAGACAAATTGAGGACTAAATTATGGCATTGTTTTAGTTATTCTGTAAGTTTTCAGTCAAAATAAAATAATAGAAAGTTTTTAAATTGAAATGCATTTTATGTAAAAATAGCATAAATTATCATTTGGCACAACATTCACATATGATTTATAGCATGTATTCACACTTCATGTTTGCTTCAAATGTTTTTTAGTTTCTGATTTCTGTGACTGCGTTTTGATGTATACATCAAAACTGATAGATTAAGCACAGAATATACTGTTATTATAAGAGGACAGGACATCGCACCAAAATAGATATTTTAAATTCAGATATAACTGATTCATGTGGAGTATAAGAGTATAAATACAGTATATAATGCAAGTCTTGCTCAGTTCAAAAGCATTTTGTTTTACAACTGCGCGACCGAATAGATTCAACTCTTCCTTCACTCTTATGTTCACTTAATATAACAAATATTCAGATCTAAAAAACAATATTTTAATCGTATAAAAGATATTTCAAGCAGAATATGAATTCTTTACAAATGAATTCTTAATGTTGTCTTTTGCACCACAACTACAGACCAAACGCTTCAATTATATCGTTTAAAATCAATATAACTTACGACTCGATTCAATCAAATGCTAATAATTGAGAGAAGTTTACAATCGTATAAAATAATATATAATTTATTCACTTCAGAATTGTAGATCTGATTGAATACATCGATAATTACAAACAAAGAGCGAAACAATTGTATTATTGCCAAAAAAATAGTATGACTTAATACATCCATATATTCGTGTAATTATTATTATTCGCAATACATATACTTCTGTATTGATTATTGATTGTAATTTTTAAGCACTACTGTTACAGTAGAAGCGCTGAAATGACTTAAGACTTGTTAAACAAAATATTCTTATTATACGATTTGAATGCAGAGTAATATAGTTTAGAAGTGAGACAACAATCCAACACAGAATTCAAGGGAAACATTGAATTGAAGTTTAATTGGAATACACTTAACATAAGCACAACTAAGAGAACAACTATTGATAAATAATCGATTAACTCAACCAATACTATTGGACTTATACTATCTTCAGATCACTTGTGTATTGACTTCCAATATAAATATTTTTTTCTATTTTGCTTATTATTAGTTGATATTATCGATAGTAAAACACAACAGTCTTGTGTACGCTTGAGCTGAGATATGTTTGCTCTGAGCTATAGAAGTGAAAGTCCGCAGTACTCACTGACTGAGTGGCAAAACGTATAGAAACGCACAGCAGAGTTGGAGTCGGTCTCATTCGAGCTGAAGAATGTGCACAAATGTGCACAGGGATATAAATACAGACATATGTGTTCTACAAAATTTTTACACAGATTCTAATTCACCTCAAAAAATTTTTTAGTGGATTCTTCTCTTGCACTCGGAGTAAAAAATCAATTGTGAAAATAATTTTCTATAATTCCATGAAATGAATTTTTTTTTCTTTATTACTCTTAAACTAAAACTAAAATAAAAAATATTCCATCACTTTCTCAAAAGTCGTATTAAAAAAAATTGTTTTCCAACTTATTATTCAATACTTAATAGTAATTCTTTTGTTTTGAATAATTAAAGGAAATATTTAAAAAATAGTGAAAAAAAACAATAAAGAAATTTAATTATGAATTGTAACCATAAATAAAATTATTTTTTTGTTTTGTTTTAATAAATTTTATTTTTATTTTTTTTGTTGCTATATATGAAAAATGATTAATTCATTTTATAATTGGAATAATAAATGAATTCCTAGACTAAGTGTTATTCCGCTAAATAAGAATTCTATATACAAAACCAGAATTTCTGAATGTCTTTCTTCTGTAATAAATGGCTGTCTTTTAGTGTCGCGAGAATTATATAATAAATGTGTGAAGTAGTGTCGAATACCCTGGGCGTCCAAATGTGGTTAACTTTACTTTTTAGCCCATTATATAATTGATCAAAAAAGTAACAAAAACTGCAATATTTGTCATAAAAAACCTCAAAAGAATGTATTGATTGAAGAGAAGAATAAAAGGATGACTCACTGGAAATGTGGAAATGTTTTTCATATAAACTTTTATTCATTTGGTGTGACATTTATTTTTTTCCTATTCTTTTGAGAGACACAACACATCTCTTATTAGAATGAAAATACAAAAAGAGTATTAAAAATTAATTGAATGAAATAAAGAACAAATAAATGAATTCATCCTTAAAAAACTCAATACTTAGGGCTCAAACAAACTTTGGTTTACATAGAAAATGGCAAATAATTCAGTGAATTAGTAGTACTTTTCTATTTATTCATTGTTTAAATATACGAATAATAATATAATATATTCTAGAATTGCATTAGAATAATGTGCCAAAAGCCAAGAGTAATTGAACCCAGGGATGTGCAAGGGGAAGTACAGCCCGAAATATCCCCTCCACCCTAAGCAAATTTTTAGGAAACGGCGCCGTTTTCAAAATATTTTGTAAAATTCATTACAAATTAGTAATATTTCAATGTCTTCAATGAGTTTTGTATTAAAAAACATAAACAAATTAATTTGAGCGTTAAGAACATGTTTATTACATAATATAGTCAAATAGACTTCCGTCGAAAGAATACCCCTAGCGTTTTGGACGTTGCACATCCCTGAACCGAACCAGAATTAGCAGTTGTTAACCAAAGAAAACTGTTTCTTAAAATCATTGTCAATAATATTGAATTTAAAGTAAGGAAACGAATCAATAGTTTAGTTTTAGTTGAATTAGAAAGAGCTAAATGTTATGAATAACAAAATTGTTTCACGTCATTGAATCATAATTTTAAAAAAATTAGTTTTCGATTCATAAAACTAGAAACTGGGATAAATAATTACAATCTATAATAATATGTTAATAATTTTGATTGATTTTTATTTTTAAATAACTATTTTTAAAAAAAATAGTTTTAAACCATAAGGCCTTAGGTTTGAATCCGGAAACTTTTAACAGAATCTGTTTTGACTATATCTCTGCTCTGATTTCATGTTCAACTAAATCAATATTCCAAAGGGATTCCAAATGTCGTACGAAAGAGATTCACAAAGGATTCGTAAAACAATATTTATAAAAAAATGTCAATTTTAAGAAACTTTTGCTTTACTTTTGCTTTATTTTGGAGCTGAAAAGCTGCTTAAGTTTATATAAAATAAGCAAAACTTATGTTTTGACTACTTTAAACATTAATGACTAATACATTATTAGTTGTGTAACTGTTATCAGAATCTCTATAATTCAGGTTTTAATATATTTGATAACTGGGGGATAACTTTCATTCGATGATAACTTTATAACTCTGTTCACAATTTTTACTATTGAACTGAATTCCATTAGAGTTTGTGTGGCTTTGAATTATTATTATTATTATTCGGTTGAAGTACTGCTCAATAAATTTATTTAATAATAAACATATTCTGAAACATGAAATAGAATTTATAGATTTTTTTTAGTATAATATACACTGTATTATACAGTATATTAAATTCACTTTTCAATAGTTTAATTTTGTTAAGCTATTGAAAATGTTTTTTGCTTACGTCGAATCACTGATATTTGATTTATGGCTTATGACTGAGATATACTGTATATAATATAATATATTATATATTTAATAGTTATGCATAGTTTCAGACAAAAACAAATTTTCAAAATTCCAATTCGTGTGTGATTTCTATTTCTTCAACACTAATGAATCCAATTTAATGGACAAATTTAATGATAAAGTATTGCAATGCAAATGAATTAATAATTTGATTATTCACTACTTATTCAATATTAAAACTTGTGTTGAAAATAATCCAAATTTATGTGCGAATGAACAGTATGTTATTTTTGCCAAAATATTTAGCCAAAAATATATTTTTTAGTTGTGATACACATAAAAGTAAAGTGATTGACGCTCACAGACTTATGAATATTGCTTTATCTGTTCATTCCCTGCAATATTAATGATACACAATATTCAAACATTCAGACAAAATGAAAAATTTTCTTAAAATACGATTTTCCTCTTCTGTTGTCTATGAGTTGTGAAATCAACAAACAATTTGGAATATTTAACAACGCTTTTGCTTATGCTATCATTAAATGTTAGGAAATAATTGCGAAATTGTGAGCATTAGTTTGAAATGCAATTTACGATAAACTGTTTTACTATTGTTGTACACTATTGTACGATAAATACGATTAAATAAGAATTAATAAGTTGTTCATTAGAGAACAATTGAATTAATAGTAATTATAGATCTATAGTGTCGTTATAACATCCTATTCAGTCATTTTATCATTTTTAAGTTGTTTAAATTTTAAAGTCAGTACAAAGAAAGATTTTTTAAAAATAATCAAAAGACAAAATTAAATTTTATTATAAATGAAGAAAATAAAACATGTTAGATTTTTTTATACACAGGTTCAATTTGGTAAGCATTGGCAATTTGTTTGAATCAAAGCGATGAATTGGTCTTAAGTGAATTTAGAACTATTACAATTTTTTATCCAAACTAATCTGGATATATACAGTATATGAATTTTCTCACCTTATTACAATTTAATGCAAGTGTTGAATGTTATGTAACAATAAAAACCATAATTCAAAAGAAGACAAACACTGATTACATGATAATCATATTTTATTCATTCATTGTTTTTAATCTTTAAATCACATAACAAAACAAAATAGAAACCAACAAATAGTCTGATAAAAAGCACTTTTAATGGAAAAAATCTATTATTTAATAGATATAAATAATGACACAGCATATGAAATGAATCACAAACACAGAATAATATAAAGTGTCATCAAATTGTAAACTTATTTAAATAAGAAATATTTGAGCTAGGTTATTTAGAAGGAACGCATCAAATTTAATAGCATTTCAAACTTGAGAGTATTTCTAAACTTCATTAATGAAATTATATTATTTCAATACTTTTGACAATTAAATCTGAGTTTTAAATTATATATTTTCCTCTATTTCAGGAATTTCTTTCAAAAGAAAAAACCGAAACAATATAAATTTAAAGTAGAGGTCATAAAAATTAAATATAAATTATAAAAACACGTTAGCCTTGTCTTCACGACTAATGAATTTTGATTATATACTGGGTTTGAGTAAATATTATTTAATTAATTAATAAACATAAAACAAATAAAATTAAATCGATTTTAACAAAGGATTTGTAAAATATAATCAATATTTGAAAATTAAATTGGCGTTCAATTAAATAAGTTTTGATTCTACTATAAATGTGGTATCGATGGGTAAACATTTGAATTACGTTAAAATAATATATAGACAGAGAGACAGGTTTTCAAATAATACTAATAATAATGTTATGTTGAAAATGTTAGTTAAGTTATATAAAATATTACTATACTCAAGGATACGACTGTTTTGATGAGTTGCAGGAAAGATAAATACATGATTTAAAAACCAGAATAAAAAATAAAATTGAATTAAATCCAGAATTCACTTATTTCTTTAAATGTTGTTTAAGAATAAGTCAAATAATAACTGATATATAATATTAATAATAGACCAAATTCTGTCTTTGATTTAATGATTATACATATATAGTAACTAAAGGTGACTTTAAATTATGATAGAATGTCAGTTTGAATTTTTAAAATACAACTTACTTTTTGGAAAATCGGGAAAATGTTCCCCTATTTCTAAAAGCCTGAAATTTCAGTCTATTCATGACACTATCCATCAGTGAATCGCTTAATAAAGAGAATTCATGCACTACTTGTTTTTGTTGAGTCCAACTATCGTTTTCTATGGCTCAGGTATAGTCTGACAGTGAAAAATGATCGACATATTTGTGTCAAACAGTAATATTATTCTCAACATTTAAGAATACATTTTTTAGCGACTATTACAAGAAAAGGCATTATTCAAAAGAGAGTCAAAAGCAACCCAAAGATTCTGATGGCGTATAAAAACATTTTGTTAAATATATGGTATATTTAATTGTGTAATGAAACAGCAAAACTTTGAATTGTAGGATTATTATTAAGTTATAGGAATAGTCGTGTCATTGATTATGATATAAACAATATTCTAAAGTCGAAAATAATTTTAGTTATTTTCCGCTATTATTCAATTAAATGCCTTTTATTTAATATAAATAGCATTAAACGTAAGCATAACTAATGATCACTAGTTTTGATTTTGAACCCAAAATTAATCTTTTGAACCTAAAGCGGGTTTAATTCTCTAATCAAACGCATGTATAACTTGAGTGAATGCCATTGAATTCATTGAATAGTTATGAAAATTCTTGATTTCAGATCGTAATTAGATTTTCTTATATTAGGTTTATTACATTATATTATAGTCTTATATGCATCTCTGAATAAATTCTTTCTAATGAGACGAACCTTCAGTTAGAAAATTCAGTTAAAGTACTCAAATTAAAGATAAAAATGAAATAAATCTTTAAAATGCTTAAAAAACATTTGAATAAAAAGAGATTTGCTTTAAATTCTAAGTCAACAAAATTTTATGAATTTTTCTCTTTATTTTTTCTCTTTCTCTTTCGTCTCTCTTTTGGATTTGAATGACGCAAATGTTGACGCAATTGCAAAGACGACCTGTTTTTAGTCTTCAATATCATAGAATGCGTACTCTAATGCAAACCCAGATTCTGTACAACCAAACTATGAAAGTTTGGCAAAAAATCGATTTACAAGAACTTAACCTTTTATTAAATTCAATTCGAAAACATAGAGAGCACAGTAATCGCTGTTCAAATGAAATAGAGATTCTGTGTATTGTTATTCTCATTTAGCATATACAATTTAGGAGGGGTTAGTTAAAATTTATGTTAATTTCATATTCAATATCATATATTTAATTTACATTGCTGCTGGTTGTGCTCTGTATTGATTGCATATTTGTGCTATTATTCTTAAATATTTCCCAACCTTTTATGCTATACTATTGAACACATATTTGAGCATAAAGTTCATGTTAAAAGGTTCAAGTTCACATGTAGTTGATTTAACAAAAATATTCGACAGAATAAGAAAACACAAATAACGCACAGCACTGTTTTATTTACATTAGAAACATCTCAAAACAAAATATAAACTATGATAGACTATGTGAATGTAGTTCATATTAAAAGTATTCTATCATTGGCTGTTATGATTATTTGAGGTGAAAAACTAGTATGAGTGCGTGTGCTTACATTTTGAGTTAATTTAAAATCGCAGTCAATTCAATCAAATTCACAAAAATCCAGAATTTGGTGTGTCTTTGATATTGAAATAAATTGACTTACTATTACTCAAAAGTTTTGTTAAATAAATAAATAAAATATGTGTTTGTGAATTTTCAAATCAGACTGGGAACTACGCATGTTTAATTGAAGAAACATTCAAATACTTGTATAGTTTATGTCAATTACTTGTAGACTTTATGTTTAGAGTCTACTTTGAAAATTCACCAATACATATGTCGTTTTTATGTCTCATTGAAGTACAGTCACTATTTAAGACTATTATCCTAATACTGGCATAGCTTTAAATAGTAACAAATGTAATATCGATGATATCATGTTATTACATGAAATTACATTTGTCACTATTTAAAGCTATGCCAACATTAAGATAATAGTCTTAAATAGTGACAAATATACGCCAAAGTACACCAATAAGGCATAAAAAGCCATATTTTAGGGACTTCTTAAACATAATCCAAATCAAGTGACACAACAGTTGGCGCTAAAACTCTTTGTCTTTACGTTATATTAGGTTTTCATTGAATTCAATGGTTTTGGTTTCAGTTGTTTTGCATTAATTAGCGATCAGTTATTACAACAATTAAGGCATTTATTGACAATAAAACCAATGAATTGTTTATTGAATTGAATGTAAAAAACATTGAATTAATGGAAAACAATTCAATTGAGTCGTCGTTTTGTTACAAATATTTGACTCAATTCATTGGCATTAATGGCCAAACCATTGAATCCCTTTATAACAATGACTATCAATCGATTCACAGTCTAATGGCCTTTGATTTGAACCTCGATTTGAATCAATTGCCGGACGTATCGATGGGTCAGAAGTCAATACTCAGAACTGCTTTACTTCGACTCAAACAAGAGTTCGTTCAATGGATGGGCGAAGAGTCGACTCCAATCACTACTCCTAACACTCCTAATGATTGTGCGCTTAACTCAACACCAATTCGGGACCAAAAGAAACGTTTCGACGCTTTTGTCTCAAACGACGACTCTTTCAATCAATTTATAGAAACGGCTCTTAAAGACAGCTTTAGTTCAAAGCTATTGTCTCCCAGTCTTCCCAACAAAACCGAAGTTTCTGACCAACAGTTGAATGACAGCGGTATCAATGGTCACGAGTCAGAAGTGCTTAACCAGAGTCCCGCAAAGAGAACGCGTCAGTCGTTCGGCAAATCCATTGATGTCTTGAATAAAAGTAATGAAAACAATAAAAATTTGGAAACGACTCCAAAGAGGAAACGAATTAAAAAGTCAGAGAAAGTGTCAGAAAATGAGAACAAAAAGACAGAAAACGACTCAAAGCATAAGAAAAGACGAAAGAAATTTCTTTATTACCCGAAAAGGACTTACAATCGATCCAAACATGAAGACCAAGTGATGGAAGACAATGGAAAAACAGATGAAAATCGGTGTCTTTTCATAGATATCGACAACGAATCCACTGAAATGACAACCGAATCCATTGATAAGCTCACTAATGGAGACAATATCAGTGGCCCAAAGGGTTCAGTCGGACATGAATTGAAAGAATTAATGACCGGCGATGAAGACAAGGCCACTGTTGGACCCGACTCTGTGACTCATTTAAAAGATGGTATAAAAAAGTTTTTATGGTTTTTCTTATTAATTAATTTTAATTTCAATTAAGACATTGAAATCAATGAAATGAATTCTCAAGTAATTAAAGAAAAGACAAAAACTAACAAAAAAAAATCAAAGCAAAGGAAAAGCAGTTTAGAAACGAATTATGAGATCTGGAAAGACAAGAAACCAGAAATCAGTGGTCTTTTGAAGAACAGTTCGGACAGAATTAAACTCATTGAGGACTGGGAAGTGTTGAAAAACTTGAGCCATTCATTCAAGACTGTTGTGTTGGATGACGTTATCTCTCCGTTCGTGTGCTGTAACGCATGCATTGCCGCTAAGAAGTATCGGATCTTCTGTTCACTTAATTCTAAAAATCTTAAGTTACACTCCATTGCCTGCACTCATGAATCGGCGCTAAAGGACTCAAATTCTGATTTAAAATCAAGTGAAACTGAATTGGAATCGGAAGTCAACCCAAAGCCAAAGAGAATATTGGAATCGGATGTCGAGACAGAAACTGAAATTACAGACCAAAATAAGACTCAAATGAAAGACGAGAAGCAAAACGGTATTCAATTATTTTGTCTAAAATTGTATTTTTGAATAATTATTCAAAATTAACTTAAAGGCCGTTCAAAGAAACAGAAGAATGTCTTCAATTCTCTAACTGAAGAGGAACTGATGAAAACGATTTCTATGCCTCAAGTATTTGTCGAACCCTTAAAATTCGATTTCAACGCCATTAATAACTATTCCGTCGATTTGAGTGATTCGGAAAACAAGACCAAAATCGTTGTCAAGAATTACACGAAAACTATGAATGAATTGAATCGAAAGAAAACATTGAAAGAGAGCGCAAAGCGTTATCGCTGTGATTACGACAACTGCCAGTTCGCAGCCATATATCCTTTCAGTTTAGAACAGCACAAATTGGGACACAAAACAGAAACAGAAAGGGCAGAGAAAGTCTGCACTAATAAACCAAATAAATTGAGACCAAAGCTATTGAAAGAATATTCAGTTCTAAAAGGTATGAATAATATAATTCAGACTCATATCAACCGATCGAATGTTTTTCCAAATAGAGACTCATTCGAAGCAAACCATTCCTTAATATCTAGGGATGAGAGCACTTGTATTAGTAAAACAGACGCAAACATGAGCTCTAATGCTGAAAGTTTTAGTTGCGAGTCGTGTGACTCTAATATTGCCTTTAATTCAAGTGATTTGCTTAACGAACACACTATTAATAATCACTCAAACAATCAGTCATTTGAGTGTCGATCGCCTGAATGTAAATACAAAACTAAATACAAATTAAGTCTTAAAAAGCATTTACTTAACAATCACTTCAATGATTTCGAACAACACATCAGTTGTGAGGCCAACGAACATAATATTGAACCCAATTATGATAGGAGTGGCAGTTCTGTTAAGCAAAAGATCGTCAATAAAATTCATCAATTGATCAAAACTTTTAAGTAATTTTGAATCTAATTATTGCAAAAATTATACTAATTTCCGGACAATTCAATCATTTTTGTGTTTTTCTCCTTTTTATACTTTTACATGATTTTCACGTTCTTTCGTATAAATAATATAGAATTGAATAATAAATTATTTTCTTAATATCAAAATATTTGTATCAATAAATTCCTAATTAACAAATAAATAAATAGAAAATTGTATATTTGTGTCAATTCTTTGGTTTATTTACTTTTAGTACTAATCGTGTGGACAGAGAAGTATTGGGAAATCAAACATTTGATTAATTTTGGGAAGAATTTTAACAGAATTTACATTAAATATGAATAAATTATTTAGAATTGAGAAGTAAATTAAGCTATAATGGGAAGGGAACAGCAGGGCTAATAACCTTTGGGTCTAATGCTACACAGCTGATGCTAATGCTAAAGACACTAATGTTAATCCTATTGGAAGGGGTAAAAAGTTGATTACGCTATTCCTATGGAAGGAAGTAGAAGTAGGAAAATAAATTACAGTACTCTATCGAATTGACGGAGGGGTCGGGATCTGAAAAATTGTACGTAAAATGGGTTAATTTTTTAATTACTTCTAAAAAACATAAGTGTGATAATAATATAGCTTTTAATGAAACTTATACAATGTTTTCAATAAATTGCACCGCATTTTCTTGTTAATCGACTGATTTAATGGATTCATTTCGTTCAGAGATACGCAAGGAATGTCAACAATCAATACCTTCCTGTGTTAGAGCCGAAGCTGTTATAGAATCTCTCGCGAGTTACCCCTCATCCTTAGGCATTGTTGTTGAATATTCTGTAAAATTTATTTAAATATTTTAGAGTTTACTGCAGGGCTTGAATGTCTTTTCCAAAGTTTATGTATTTTGCTGAAGTATTGTCATAAATTTTTTCTTAACGAAGGAATTTCCGGCATTCTCAGCATACCTGGTTTATTAAAAAATTGACGTCTTAAAAATCATATCCGCCCAAAATATCCAAACCCATAATATCCAAACCCATAATATCCAAACCTATAATATCCAAACCTATAATATCGAAACCCATAATATCCAAACCCAAAATATCCAAACCCAAAATATCCAAACCCATAATTTCCAAACCCAAAATATCCAAACCCAAAATATCCAAACCCATAATATCCAAACCCAAAATATCAAAACCCATAATATCCAAACCCAAAATATCCAAACCCATATTATCCAAACCCATAATATCCAAACCCAAAATATCCAAACCCATAATATCCAAACCTATAATATCCAAATCCATAATATCCAAACCCATAATATCCAAACCCATAATATCCAAACCCATAATATCCAAACCTATAATATCCAAACCCATAATATCCAAACCCATAATATCCAAACCCATAATATCCAAACCTATAATATCCAACCCCGTAATATCCAAACCCATAATATCCAAACCCAAAATATCCAAACCCAAAATATCCTAACCTAAAATTTCCAAAACCAAATAACCCAAACCCAAAATTTTATGTTGGGTAATGTAAGTTTAGAATATTTTAAGTTAATTTAGATCGATTTAGGTTAGTCTTGGTTATTTCAAATTAATTTAGTTTAGGTTAGGTTAGGTGAGGTTTGGTTAAGTCAATTTAAGTAAAGTTAGATTAGTTTAAGCTTTGGATATTTTGTATTTGGATATTTTGGTTTTGGATATTTTATCTTTGAATATTTTGGGTTTGGATATTTTATCTTTGAATATTTTGGGTTTGGATATTTTGTCTTTGGATATTTTGAGTTTGGATATTTTGGGATAATCCCATAGAAAGTCATTTTATCAAAGTTTTTATTTTGAATTATTTGATATTAATGTTAATTTGTAGGTAAAAATTAATCAAATATAAAAACTCAAAACCAATGAGTAAGAATAAAGTATTTCTCGGGAACTTTTAAAATCTGGAAAACTGTATTTTAAGTTTGTTATGGTTCTATGTTTCTAATCAAGATAACAAGGATAAAAAGGTATTATCAAAAGTACTCTATTGTCATTCTATTGTCTTATACTTTGGTAATCTCTTAAGCCAATCCCTGGACACTATATACACGAATAATTGTAAAATATACAATTGTATAATAATAATAATAATTTAATTAAAACAAATAAATTTTCAATTTTTATTAAATAATTTTGTTTTATAAGAAATGGTTTAATCAATATATAATACATTCGCAC
>JAQFXN010000441.1:0-22302 GCA_034693365.1 Liacarus xylariae | reverse complement strand
TATTGTTCGATACACCTTACCATATTCGACATAAGAGAGGACCTGTTATTGCGCCGGTAGACGGGTGGTCCAGTAAGGCAAGAAAGTTGGCCGGAAGAGCGAAAAGTCTTACAATATATATAAATCCATATTTTGAAGCAAATCATTTTCAAGTACTTCAAAACCCAACTAAACCCAATTTTTGAGACTTCTAATTTTTACGCCAGGCTGGAAATTTCCTTAAATTTTAATTTTGAACCGAATTAACTTTCTAAATTTAAAACAATCAATATTTCACTCGCCACCTGCCGAACTTCCATAGTCAGAATGACCTCCTCTATCGATGCGCATAGGTTTCTAGACATGCCATCATTTTTTTTAATCATACGTTTATGGCACATCTTTGAGGTGGCACCGTCACCACTGTGCAAGTGATGCTCAACTAACCTCAAGGGAAGGCCTGAGCTTGATAGATTAAATTTATCTTGAGTTTACTACACTGTATAGTAGTAATCTATTGCAATAAGTAAAGGCAATCTAACCCTACTTTTACGTTAGCTTAAAAATTGAAAATTATTAGTCAATAGTGTGATACAGTAGTAGTAAAGGCATTACAAAAATATTACGTTAAATAAATAAATCATAATTTACTACCCTTTCGATACATATTTGTTGATAAATAAACTTATTTAAAAACTCCTGTTTAGCGTAATTAATGTAAGAGTTGAGCGCATGTGTGAACAAAATATATTAAATGTTATAGAAATATCAAAACAAACACATACTTATATAGCGCTCATAACAGGTTTCTATTATTCATCAATTAAATACCCATTCAATATGTATTTTCAATAATTTTTAAATATAAACTGTACTCGAAATCAAATCTCTATTAAAAGTCAATACAGTAGAGCATATTTAAACATTACATAGACTATTATAAACAACTGAATCAATTAAATTTATTAACAAAAATCTATATAACAATAATTATGATCAATGAATTGGAGCGAAATATTCAATAATATATTTAATTGATTTAGTTGTTTATAATTGTCTCTGTATTGTATTGAATACGCTCTACTGTAGTGTTGCAACATTTTATGGTAACATTACATACACAACAACAACACTAATCAATTCAAATACTAAATTAGAGATTATTGAATCAATTAAATCATTAGATATCAACAGAAAGGTTTGGTATTTTATCTCAATTTTGTATCAAATATAAAGTGATAGACACACTTGTAATTTAACCAGGGTGATTTGCTGCCATCCTTCTGTGTGCTAACTATATAAGTTTGATTAATTTGTAATTGTATAAGTCTTTTAAAGTAACATTTTTAGGCCCTGACTATTATTACTATACATGTCAATTATAACTAGTATTAATTTTTAAGCCGCTCCTCATTCGACCTTCGCTACCGCAATGTCAGCGGAATATCAGGCGGCATATGAGCGCATACAGCGCACCACCGACTACTACAAGGCACAGGCAGTCTGGGCACAGGACTCGGCTATATTCCTACAATCGCCCACTGCCAAACTTATTTCTGGTGCCTTCGCCTGGACTGCACTCCTCATTGCGTGTCATCAGGTATTACATTGAGTTTTGGGTTTACAATCAATTCTTATGGAAATTGTTTTAATGCTATTGTCATTCACTCATTCACTCGTTTTCGGACAGATCTATAAACACTTGCGCTTCTATACAAAGCCATCGGAGCAGCGATGGATTGTCCGGATTTTATTCATTGTTCCCATTTATGCACTCGACTCTTGGCTCTGCCTATTATTCACAGCCGATTGCTATTATTTCCATAGCATTCGGCACTTGTATGAAGGTATACAACACTACATTTGCTATAAAAGTTTGAATTTTTTTTTAATTTTTGATAAGTTTTTAAAAAATAATTTCCATTCAATGCGTTTGTTATTTACAACTTTTTGAGTCTATGTTATGAGTATTTGGGCGGAGAGGCAAACATAAGCGCTCAGGTGGTGGACACACCGATCCAGTCGAGCTGGTGGTCCGGCACCTGTTTTCTCTCGGGTCGGACCCATTCCGTTGGATACCTGCGTTTCTGCAAACGGGCAACCCTTCAGTTCTGTGCTGTTAAGCCTGTGCTGTCTATTCTGACAATTGTTTTCCATGCGTTTGGAGAATATATGGTCGGGAACTGGAGTCTGAAGTCCGGATATTCCTATATTACACTCATAGACATGATGAGTGTCACCCTTGCCTTCTACGCACTCCTACTCTTCTATCGCGCGACAAGAGATCTACTCTCGCCATACGATCCCATTTGGAAGTTCTTCACTGTTATGGCTCTTATATTGCTGTTCTTCTGGCAGGGTTTGTATGCCCACTACAGGGGAGAAGGAGTGTAATGCTGTTTCTACGAATCTACATATAGAACACGTGTAGCCAATGGGCGGGTAGAGCCTAAATACTTCCTATCCCTGGAGTTGAGCAAAATACCCGTTCAAATTCAATCTTATGATGATTTGCTAATTTTCAAACAAATGTTTTAACAATTTATAACATTATTAAATTTTTTATCATTTTAATTTGAACCCCACCCCTCCACTCCTCCCGCTTTGCAGACAATCTGGCACTAAACTCAACATTAAACTCCTTCTCTACACCTCATACACACATCCATAGCTAATCAATGTTTAATTCAATTATTAGGTGTAATCATATTGACAGTAGTGGAGGGGGCGAGTCATAGAGCTTGTAAGTAATTTGCTTACAATTTCTAATTGCTATTAAAATTAATACAAAATTTAATTCAATAGTTTACATGACAGACACAATACAGAGAGTTTGCCCTCAGTTCCAGAATTTTTTAATAAGGTTTGCATCGATTGATGACTTATTTATAAGAGAATTGTCATAAATATTGTTATTTTTTTTATCATTAATTATAATATTTTGCATTGCATTCCAGTATTGAGTTGTTTTTCGCTGCTCTGGCGATGAGATATGCGTTTCCGTACAGCATATATACGACTAATAGTTCCAGTGATGCTCAGGGAAGCTCTGATAAGATGCGGGGAATATGGGGTTCAATGAATGATGCAATGATACCGCGAGAGATTATGAACGGAGCGCACCATTACTTCCACTCCAATTACAAACAATACGCTCAGAACCAGTCGGCGCTCAAAACCACCACTAAATCCAATGACACATTACTAATCATAAAACCTAAAATTATATTGCCTTAAATGTTCAGGTGCGAATCGAAGCAGGGTAAATGGATTTAGATTTAAAATCACTGTGCATGTGCTCTTATAAATGTAGCTTGTTGAAGATTGTACCACAAAATTATATTATTAATTATGAAAAATGAATATAATTCAGAAAAAAATTATTTTGTGTTTTTTTAAATATTGTTGATGCAAAAATGCACCAGGAAGAGTTAAGGGAAGACAGTGCCATGCTTAGAAATAACAGGATATGGATATGGACATTGAGAAGACAAAGATACAGCTTAAAAATAGAGAGCTAATTTTTCAGATAGTATTTTTCATGTTGAACAATTTGATTTTATACAGGGAAAGATAAAACAAATATTAAGCTGTTGAGTCTTTATTCACCTTGAATACTTTAATTTAATTTAAAGTCTAAACTTACTTTCATATATTAATAAATACAATTAAATTGACAAATGATGAATTAAATATTTAAGTATTAAAAGATAGTATTTTTAATAAATAAAAAATCATTTTATCAAATTAAGTTAGCAATTGACTTAATATGTTACTTAATAACTATGGTAACTTATTGGATAATAAATAAACTAAAGTTAACTACTTTAAAAATACGACTGGCGTTAGTTTAAATTTCCTCTGGTAAAACTAACCTAAAGTAGAATCAAGTCATTCTAGTTATTCTTCTGTGGTAATTGGCCAGTGCCGACCAGATTCCCACACTAATATATGGTTGAGCTAGTCTTTTTAAGGTAATTTTACTACTACTACAATTGATATTTTACTATTACAAAAAACTCAAGGTCAAACTTATGCGATCCTCTGATAAAACATGGAAATTCTCATTACTTGTTAATTAGTTAATTTTTCAAAAGTAATATTATAGGATGTAATGTTAAATTTCTGCAATGTATTCATTTATCACATCAAGAAAATATTCTATTAAATTATGTCTAAATTTTGGAAAAATTGGTAGTAATTCAATTTGATATAAACCTCGAAAAATGACCAATATTCCTCTCCTTATAAATGAAGATTTATACCATTGAAAAGGTACCTTCGTGTAATTTTTTGGCTCTTATCAGTACCTTGTATCCACTGATATACTTCATTAATAGCACCTGCACAAATGATATCTAAAACTAATTATGAATGAACTAGTATATTTGGAGCGTTATTTCCAAACAGAATCTAGTCGTGCAAGTATTGCAAATACTGATTCAATTTGATATTTGTGCTCAGAGTAAAAGTAACTTTTTGCTTCAGAATAACTTTCAACGCTAACTTGTATATTTGAATCAAATTCATATCAGATTTTGTAGCATTATAGATTGTAATAAATTCATTAAATATGTCATACATAATTTCCTATTATCATCACAAATTTACTTGATAAAAATATATATGTTTTTATTAAATATACTATAACCTCAGGAATCAAAAGATATAAAGTCTTCGAGATTTAAAAAGGGCCACGTTGTGCTACCTTTATATTAAGTCCATATAATTGCCACAAATAGTTTTATTTGAAGCAAAATTTTTAAATCATAGTTAATATCGTGTCACTTCATCTGACTTATTATTACTTGTATATAACGATATAATGTCTCAGGTAGTTCTTTTCGATTACTCAATAAATCCCATTTTCTAAAAAATATCTTGTCTTTGTATTTCTTAAAATTGTTATTAAAATTGTCCCGATATTATATTTACTGTAAAGGCTTCAATAAAACTATTTGTGGCAATTATATGGACTTAATATAAAGGTAGCACAACCTGGCCCTTTTTAAATCTCGAAGACTTTATATAATATTTATAATTTGTCGATATATCTGAGTAAATTACTATATGTTCAGGATAATTACCACAAACAATGATTATTTGTAAAAAGTACCCTGTTACCCCAAAAGAAACAAAATTCTGGGTTTTTTCTTAATTAACTTAGTCTCGAATCGCCCTAATGATTCCCACTAGAGGCGCTGTACATAAGGGCTCAAATACTTTGTATTTAATTTTTACAGCAGTTGTGTAGTCAATCAAAATATCTATTTATGAAATATATAAAACAGGTTTGAGAAAGCAAATACCTGTACTATAATAAGTTGTCGTTCGTAAAAAACAGAACTGTTGTTTTACAGAGCCTCTAATTGGAATCATTAGTGCGATTCGAGAACTTAAAGTATACTAATAGAGCTAATGGTATACTAAGAGAGCTAAACTTTCATATCTTTGGGTTTCGAAGAGTAACAGTAATGAATTCACGTTTTTAGTTTTTAAACATCATTTCCCGTCAAAATATAATTGTTTTTATAAATATTTTATATAATTATTAATTCTGCTTTATTATATAGTGCTCTATGAGTTACTGAAAAAATAATTAAAATATCTCATGTAATTTTTGTTTAAATTAAGTTTGAAATATAAGAAGAAAATGTAGCACATGGCAATAGAGTTTACAGTTAGAAGAATAATTATTATATAAACTGCTATTGTATGAATCGTATATCATTATGGGATTATCATTATTGGATTCTGTAATTATTATTTTTCGACTTTGAATTTCTCTTTGTAAGCTTTTTTTGTGGATAATCTGATATTTTTTGGAATGCGTTTGATCTAAATCAGCAGTGGCCATTCCAGGCTGATTCAGCCTATTTGAAAATTCTTACAAATCATTAATACTTGAGTTGTAGTTTATAATCATTTTATTTTATTTCATTATTCATAGATCAAAATATTTAAAATTAATACAGAAATTAATAACAGGTTTCATGGGTAAAGCTTAACATGTGATTTATTTTTATACGCCTTTGATCTAAATGAAAGATGCCCAAAGGGGTATTGTTAAGGGGTATAGGGTATTGATAAAAGCCTCAAAATCACAGGGGGTATATGGTGGGGTATTTTGCAGTGGTCAAATTCTTGCAGAATTTAATTAAAAATGACGTAATTTAACAGAATATCGTCTAATTCTACAAGAATTTAACAAAAATCTGTTATTTTTCTTCGAATTTAGAAATAATTTCACAGAATATTCCAAAAACTGTGCCGTTTTTTAAAAATTTCTATGGGGTACCTCAAAATTGCTCATTTCTTTATCACAGGAAGAATTTTGGGCGACAGGAATCGGAGACAGGGGTAGTTTGCCTATTGGGCATCCTTAAACTTAATGATAACACGATTAAAATTTTATAAGATAAACATGAAGTTGGCAGTCACAGGTCACAGATCAACAAGTGGTGTGGGAATAAATAATTTGGTCCTACAAAAGAATCAATCATCCATTACATCAGAATCGACCCATTAGTAAGCCATAGCTTGATGCTTATGACTAGTACAGGACTAGTAGAGCACCATTGTGAAATGATGGATGAATGGATATATTTGGTGATTAACCTTTCAATACAACCCACTGAGGCATTAAACCCTTAACTCTTTACTCATAATTAGCGCTTTTAATCTGAAGTTGAGTCGACCCACACATTGAGTGACAGAATTGTTATTCCAACACAGCTTGGAATGGATAAACTTAAAAAGTGGATCACCTTTAAGGTCGAGGATGAACAGGAGTACAAAAGCAATTTGTTTTGACTTACATTTTGTCGTATAATTAGTTTATAGACATTTCTGGCGAACATAGAACTGGCGCTTAGGAGTGATGAATCAGATGAGGACATGACTGCAGCACTAACAGCACCCAAACCGAAGAAAGAAACAAACGGTGGCGTCAAGTATTGGAGAACCATTGGCAACACTAACGACTGATGAGCTTTGTCTAGAGGTAGGGGTCCTTTGAAGTCAGTCTCATTCCAGGCTTAACAACAATATTTAAATAAGTAATGATATAAAAGAATAATAATTGGCTTAATCTTGAATTACCTGTGACTCTGGCCACAGCCCCGATCATCATCGGCGGAATAGCCATTATTATACATCCAAACGCTGCCACATATGACAGGATTTGTGCTTTGAATGCGGATTTTGAAGAGAGGACCCGTTGGAAGTAGACCTGCCAGGGCACTCCGCCCAGGATCAGCAATAGACCAAAGTCTATGTACTGTCCGATCAGTTTGGGCTCCAATTCGCCGAACCAGTCGTTGTGTTCCATTGACATACTTCTAACCGCCGGGTGTTTTAAACTAAAAGGTATGCAAAGCCACTAAAACAACAAAAATCAAAATATAATTTTAAGCCTTTAATTAAAATAATTAAAACAATAATTGTTAAACGCATTATTAAAGACATACCAGTCCTATAAATATACAAAACAATTGAATGACATCAGTGTAAGCGACAGAATAAAGACCACCGAATAAAGTATATATGAGTGCAATACAGGCCGAGACTACTATAGAAGTGGTGTTTTCCAAATCGATTATAACACTAACGGTTGCGCCCAAAGCCGCTAATATAGCCGCCGACCAAAAGATTTCACCACAGAGTGCCGGCAGAAAGAGAAGACCTCCCATACGAGAGCCAAGTGTCTCCTGGAAAGGGTCCAACATTGTCACATAGCCCTGTTCTCTCATTTTATTAGCGAAGAAAAATCCACCTGAGATTCACACATATATTAGTTTTGATTTATTTTTAAAGTTCTTTCAATTATTATATAACAAACCTATGACTAGACTTAGCGCATATCCGAACGGCGCCTGACACCAGATTATGCCCGAACTATATATAATTTCTGCAGTTCCATTTATATATCCGCCCCCAACCCACGTCGCTGTAATCAATTGGCAATAATAGTTATAGAATAAGTTAATACAGTTTTAGTGTTCAATAGATATATAAACACAGTCTATAATACCAGTCATTGTAAATATGCCCACAAATATGCCTATATTTCTGCCTGCTAACATTACTTCTTCCGTTTCAAACTCATCGCCTTCTCCTTCAGATTTTTTCTTACGTCCCGCCCAAATGCCAACAAACAGAATCAGAATATAGAATATGATTACAGAGAAGACACCGGCGATGTTGACCGTCATTCTGGTTTCTAATTGGTTAATAAATTTGATGTTTAGGTTTTATAATTCGCGAAATCCTATGAATAAAATTAGAGATAAAAAATTAATTACAGAAATCGATTGAATTGTTTTTATTAAATATTATTTCCAGAATAACTGTGCACTTAATCCGAAAGATTAATAATAAATCACTTATTAGTATTAAATAAAAATAGCACTAATGCTAAACCGAATTCTTAATACGGGTTTCGTTACCTAATGTTTGTATTGAACTTATTATCTGAATGTTTCACACAATAAGAAGTTTTTTGATAAACTAAATAAAGCCATAAATTAATTCTAAATCAATATTAAATAAATAAATCTTAAAATTATTTAAAAAATTTATTCCGAATTATTGATTCCGATTCACAAATATTTACAATTAATGAAAGGGAATAAAAGAAAATTGAGGTGAAATCAAAATGTCATCGTTTAAATCGAGAATCAATTAATACTTTAAATAATAAGGAATTGTAATAAAAAGACATTTTCCTAAACACACATTTACTCGATTTCTGACACTATTCTCTCTCTGAGTCGGACACTGCAGTTGCTATGGATATTGATTTCCGTCAAATCTTTCTTCACTCTTCACATCACTTAATTCACGTGTTGTGCCGATCGATAATCAACGCCAATGTCTTACTCAATACAACTTACACTACACTATTGTATAGTTAAGACTTAAAGATGAGATTTAATTTGGACCAAATCTTTAATTTTTTCTTCCGAAGCTGTGATCCCTCCAGTTTGGCCTTCACTCGAATCATAACCGGTAAGAATGGTCTTCTGTTCAGAGGATAATCAATTAGTTATTTTCATTGACTTTCAAATTAGTGAAGATTTCCAATTTTAGAGTATATGAGTGTAAAAGAAGAGAATTTTTCTTAGGCTCTATGAGTTGTATGTTCTGGGATAAAATTCTCGAATCCAGACAAGAATTTATTGTCAATTTAATTTTCTTCAATTTACTCATATCGTTGTTAATTATTTGTTTAAAAATAACAATTAGAATAATATCCCATTTATATTCATATGCAGAAGTTCTATAGTATATTTCTAAACATATTTCTATAATCATAATAAAATTCCGATATTTGTTAAAAATTCTGAACTTAATGCTACTTTATATAATCATGTACTATTTATAATTAAAAAAATTGAATCCTTTACTTTCAATAGTACTGTACTGTACTAGCAAACAATACTGTTCTTATGGAAGATGCTTCCAATGTAGAAATGGCCACAGGATTTGAAATAGGGAGTTGGATAAAATTCAAAATACAGGGGGTGGGGGGGGGGCTAGAGATAAAATTGACGAGTGAAATTCAAAAACATGTTTTAAGCTCAAAATCATACACTTTGATTTAGAGCATATTAGAGTCGAAAATTTTGAATACATAGGTACCATATAATGCCAAACGCCATTTTTTACAAAATGTTATGAATTTTACAAGTATTAATTGCTACAATTTTCGTAAGTGGAGGAGGAATTTCCTAAAAATTTTCCCGGTGGGGGAATTCCCCTAACACAGGTCACTCATCCTTAACCAACACTACCATGCTTACCACTCATTTCCATCGCCCACCTACTCTATCCTCCATACTTACAACAAAATCACATGCAGTGATAATAAAGGACCAAAACGATAAGGAGCATTTTTTGGCGGAAAATGTCTTAAAATAATGGATTTTGCAAATTGTAACCTAGGAGATTCTAAAACATAAGTCTCACAACTGTATGCTCTTATTTTAATCCCTATCTATTAATTAAAGGATTACGTGATCACAAAAGATCTGAACTAAGGGGAAAAATCCCATTTACGAAATTGTCCAGTTTATGGATCTGATATCTCATTTTAAATATATTTATCTCTACATAAATGAGTGAAATTTAAAAAAAATTGATTGTTTAATTAAAAATCTGATTTCAGGCATATTATTGTTAATCGATATCGTTTATGAAAGAGGACTTTCAAGAGCTGAGACTATTTGGGGCGATCCTAATGAATGTCGATTCCCTTTATTTAATGGGCTGGTATTGCTTCCGGTCAGAGGAATGTTTGCCATTTATACGCTTATGTTTATCGGTAATAGCAATGAATAAGTTATTTATTGAAATGAATTATAAAATCGATTACAGGAAATGTGGGCATAATATTAGGTCTAAAATACAAAATGAGTTGCTTTATATACCTGTTGTGCTATTGGTATTTGTTCTTATTGGACAAGAGTAGATGGAATAATCATTCTTATCTGTTTGGTCTGTTGGTGACATTGCTTTCCATAACGAATGCAAACGAGGAATGGTCTCAAATTAAAACTTATTTTAAATAAACTTATTTATAATGAACTCATCATTAATTCCTATCTTTAGGTCTTTTGATCGAAGACTAAAGAAGAATACGAATACAACAAGTGTTCCGTTTTGGCAATACTTTCTCATAAGAAGTCAAGTATTTTTAGTTTATTTCATAGCAGGACTCAAAAAAATAGACACCGATTGGCTCTACGGCTACTCAATGAACAATTTGGCCGAACATTGGGTTTTCAGTCCATTCAAGTTTGTGTTGAATATATTGATTGCATTTAAGTAATTGTGAATTCAATATAGAATTCTCTTAACAAACGAATCGATTGACTACTATGTCGTCCATTTGGGAGGATTTCTGTTTGACTTAACCATTGGATTCTTTCTAATTTGTGCCACTACTCGACCCATAGCCTACTTATTCTGTGCTCTTTTCAATCTAATGAATTCCAGACTCTTTTCAATCGGTTGTATTTGATATACATTTTTGTTTATTATTTTCTGATTTTAAATCAATAAACTTATCAAACATTTTAATAATTAAAGGTATGTTTCCATATATGATGATTGCAATTATGCCTGTGTTCAGTGCACACGACTGGCCCAAAGCGATCATCAAATTATATTCTGACATGAGATTTAAATATAAGGAGAAAATTGTGGGACAAAAAACGCAAAAACTTATCAAAACTAATAAAAAAACAGAAAATCCAGTGAAGAGAACAAAAAAAGAAAAACTAACTCTAATATTGGTTTTTATATATTTATTAATACAACTATTTTTGCCACATTCTCATTGGTTAACAAAAGGATATAATACTTGGACTAATGGCTTATATGGATATTCATGGGATATGATGGTTCACAACTGGAAGCACATTCACACCAGAGTTACTGTTGTCGATAAATTGAAGCATAAGTTTTATCTCAATCCTGAGGTCAGACACTGTCTCTTAATTTTTTGTAAAAAATAATATTTGAACAAAAAATAAGAAATTAGCGAATTTTATTCCATATAAAGCATATAAATTTTTAGCTTAAATGCATTAATGCAGAGAACATTTCAATACTCGATAAGAGTTTATGACAGATATATTTAGTTTTGGATTCAGGGGTAGAGTAGACCAAATCGGAAAATGATAAAAAAGAAGTTTTGGTTTAATTTATGGTCAAACAAGAATGACCATTAATATATATATCTCCGCTTTCAAGAAATACTAATAGTAATTTAAAATGTTTTTTTTTATCAAAATTGGCATTAATATTTGTTCTCTGCCCACAATAGAACTGGTCAATAGAGTTTAATATTTATCATAGGTTAATATAATTTGTTTCAATTATAATGGAGGCAAGTTTATGACAATTAAAAATATATTCTTTTAATATTATTCTCTTGAGTATATAATATTAGGTCAAAATGGCAACTGCGGCGTCATTTTACTAATTTATCTGCTTAAAATCATATTACTATTTATCAATATAATTTATATAACTGAATATTGATTTATAAGCAGTGGGGGTAACGTAAAATCACACCACTGTAAAAGTTGAAGTGTAAAATGATCAATACTAGGTTAATACATTTATCAATATTTAGTATACTATCACTTTACCCCCTTCCTATTTCATTTAAATATTTATTTAATCTATTCTCACTTAAGCCCCCCAATCTTTTTAAGTCTGTCCACAATTTAGCCACTCCCATAGAATTAGTCTATTTTCAATTTCGCCACGCACATAGGCTTAGTCTCTCATCATTTTAGGAACTTCCTTAGGTTTAGTCTATTCTAACTTCAACCACCCAACAAGTTTAGTCTATCCTCACTTTAACCATTTACATAGGATTAGTCTCTCCTCATTTTAACCACTGCTATAGGATAAGTCAATCCTTACTTTAGCTAATTTTGTATTATTAGTCTAACCTCGCATTAGTTATTTCCATAAAATTAGTCTATCCTCACATTAGCAACTCACATAGGATTATTTTATCCTCACTTTAGCAAC
Organism: Liacarus xylariae; assembly: GCA_034693365.1. Taxonomy (NCBI): domain Eukaryota; kingdom Metazoa; phylum Arthropoda; class Arachnida; order Sarcoptiformes; family Liacaridae; genus Liacarus; species Liacarus xylariae. Next base: position 9,774 of record JAQFXN010000441.1, on the reverse strand, counting down.
TTTTTTGGGTTTAGTCTATCCTCACCTACCACTCACATAGGCTTAGTCAATCCTCGCTTTAGCCACATATATAGGATTAGTATATCCTCATTTTAACCAATCACATAAGCTTAATCAATGCTTATTTAGTCCATCGTCAATGTAGCCACTCACATAGAATTTCTCTCCTCAATTTTCCTTTTCTATATGATAAGTCTTGCATTATTTAGTCTATTCTTACTTTAGCCACTCATATATTATTAGTCAATCCTTAATCTAGCAACTTCCATAGTATTGGTTTTTCGTCACTTGCGTCATTCGGAAAGGATACTTCTATTTTTACTTTAATCACTTTTATAGGAATAGTCTATCCTCATTTTAGCCATTTCATTCGAATGAATTTATCATAACTTGAATCAGTCACATATGCTTAATCTATCTTTATTTAGTCTATCGTCAATTTCGCCACTCACATATTAAAAGTCTATCCTCATTCTAACAACTTACATAGCATGAGTCTATTATCACTTTATCGAGTATCATAGGATTAGTCTATCCTTAATTTAGCCATTTCCATAGTATGTGTTTATCCTTACTTGAGCGACTCAAATAGGCTTAATCTATTCTTTTTTAGTCTATCGTCAATTTAGCTAATTACTTGTCTATTTTTATTTATACTCTTTTCAATTTAGCCTTTTCTATAGTCGAAACAAATCTATAATCTCCTTTTTTCTTCGAAAACGGAGATAAAAAAGAGGAGAAAGGAGTTTCAAAATTTTAAGAAATGACAAAAGAATGAAAACATTTTTGCATAAAATCAAGTTATTTATTAAAAAATTTTATTTTTTAGAGATTATTCAGCCCTGGGATTTTGATTATTTTCATTAATTTAGACAAGGGATGCACAGTCTCTGCTGTGCTCTTGGCCAATACTCCTAAGGTCAGCAGAAGGTACCTCCTTATATCAATTTTAAGAAAACGACTCCGAATGCAACCTTTGTCAAATATTCTTTGTAATTCAGTCTAAATTCTTAGAAAGATATCAGAATTTTGTCAGTTTCTTCCTAATTTAGGTCAAATTCTATTAAATTCTTACAAAATTCATCATAATTTGCTCAAGTTCTTTTAAATTCTTACAAAAAAAGTAGTGGCAATTTTTAATTATATTCTGCAAGAATTTGAAAATTGAAAAATACCCTACCATAGACCAGAAGATCACACAGGTTGCTTTATGCTTAGATGTTTTATGCATTGAATAAATTTGTTATTTCACAGGTTAAAATATCACCTCCTAACTTCACCTCCCCTAAATTTTTTTGCTCATTCTGATTTAGACTTTTTTTGTTCTTCCATAAACATGTTGATGACATTAATTTATTTTGATTTAAGTTTTATTCTTACCTTGCACGTATATTTGCCATAATAATCAATGACTACAATATCAAGTTTTTAAGAAGAAAGATAATTATTTGTTTGAATTAACCTTTTTTTTATAAACATTTGAATAAAACTGTTATGAAATATGGAAACAAAATTCTATAACATTTCATGTGATAAGTCTATTCAATGTTAATTATATCCTTTATTACTGAAAAATACACCTGTTGTTTAACAAAATATCTATTATATTTAGTATATTTATAAATCTTATTAAAAACAGGAGAAAAAGGAATAAAGGAGTGGTTCGAAAAATAGAGGAGAAACCCTTCGAAAAGAGGAAACTCCTCTATGAAAAAGTAGTTTTGGTCAGTGTATTCAGGGGACACTATTTCATCACATTAAAGGAAAGGGGGTTTGGTTCAAATTTATTTAGTGACCATGCATAATTTAGCAATTTTTGAAAAGGAATCTTTAATAATAGAAATGAACCTTTTTAAACCAGTTATCTGTCTTATGTTACGGCTCGGGGATGAAGTCGGGGGTAAAAGTCTGTGTGCGAAGTGTAGCTCAGACTGAATCCAATTCAAAGTTTCCGTTGATTCTGGTCTCAGTGTTCGCCAAAAGCCTTTGATTTCGTCCGTCAATTAGTCATTGAATAAAATAAATAAAAACTCTTTAAACAAAAAAATAAAAATGAAAGAAAACTCTTTTTATTCAAAATAAATATCATTTAATTATTTATTGAAATGTCGGACAAAAACTAAATTAAAATATTTAAACACTTTTACAATAATTGAATGAAAAGACCGGCATTTTTAACATAATTTTAGACCAAACTCTTGGTTTGGATCTATGGGTTTTGCCGCTCTTCTTCTTCTTGCTCTAAGGGTGGAATTTCCCGGATTACTTATGGAAAACTATAAAGGATACGAAAGGTCAAGTTACAGGGGATGTCGCTTTCGGTGAGAGCCTTAAGGAAGGGCATTGAATTATTACATTGGTGATTTGGTGGTGGAGGAGTAGGCATTGCGCAACCATGGGATTTTCAGTAAATTTTACGTTTCGCAACAGAATTTCAACTATTTTAGTGAAGAACATTTAGAACTTGACCATTTCCAAAAAAACATGCTTTCACGGAATTGAGCCAATTTTTACAAAATATTCCAATTTTTTGAGAGGGGAGGGTTGCTAACTGAAGAACGCTTTTTAAAAATTAACTTATCATTAGGGAGAATACGTGTACCCCTTCTCTGAATTAAGTACATTAAATAACTTAAGCCATGTCTCCACTGAGGACTTGACTGATTTTAATGCTCAAGTCATGTGTAGAGACGCATGTGCTTTACTTGAAATGAACTTGAAAGCAAGTTAGGACTTAAGCTTCAGTCAACAACTTAAGCATTATCTTTCATATAAAACATTTAATAGTCAATAAATTTAAATCTATTCAAATCAAGAAAACAAGTTTATAAGTCATTCCACGTGTTTTAGTGGATCCGGACTTATTGAATTCAAAATTCAAGCTGACTTGCATACAAGCCCAAGTTCTCTTTGGTAGAGACATAACTTTACTGGAACAAATTTTCGGCCACTATTGCCATTAGTTATACAAAGCCTTAGAATTGCTTACATAAGCGGAGAATGAGCTCATTCTTTGTAATCAATATTTGCTCTTAAATGGAAAGACAAACAAAATTAGATAAAAATTCTTTTGTAAATTGTATTTATAATTCGCTTCAATTGTGTGACTATTGAGTATATACTCCCCTATTATAATACAATCGTAGTATTTTGTGAATCATTCATAAAATTCATTACTTTATGTTCAAAAGTTAATAAACAAGAAATAATTTGATTTTAGGTCTGGACTAAGAGTTCCCGATGGAGTCATCACTCAGATATGGTTAAACAGTATGCACTCTGTGCTCAAAAACGTTTGGAGAATGAGTTTAACATAAGTGAGCCATCAATTTATATCGACTCCTGGATATCATTGAATGGACGCTTTGCTCAGAGGGTATATGACCCCCGAGTAGATATAGTGAGGGCTGAATGGACTCCATTCCAGAGACCCAATTGGGTTTTGCCAATACTTTCACATTTGACTGATTGGCGACAAAAAATTAAAAATTTTGAACAAAATATATACAAAGAAAATGATTTTAATTCAGTCATATTTATCGCCGATTTTCCAGGTTTTCTGCATTTGTTTGGATTTAAATAATTATTATAACTTTTGGTTTTACAATAGGTTTAAGTTTAAGCAATTATATCGCCTCTGACTTCTCAAACACAACACTTATAGTACTGAAGGGTTGGCTTAAGATAGAGATCGAAGGCATTTCCACCCGATTTATGAGTAGTGGCGACCAAATGACTATTCCGGCCGAAAGGTTCCATAAATTGACACCAATTAAGTCAGAACCGGCCGCTTATGTGTTTGTTTACGTCAATACAACACATCAAATGTTAGACAAACAACACAACAATCACTTGTCCGACAAAAAAGACTCGACAAAAGCCAACAGTCCTTGGATTAAAAGGTATAATGATTTGGCAAAACAGGTCTACTATTGATCACTAATGATATTTAATAATTAATACATTAGTTTCCAAAATATGTTCGAAGGACTGAAGGCTATAATTGAAATAATAACCCAAATATCTTCAACACTATTGAAGCGTTTCTTTATTTGTCTAAATATGAGTAAAATATAAGTTATATTCGAAACGGAATTCACAAAAAAATGTAATTAATATTGGGTTTAAAATATAATTTTCAAAACATGTATTTTTAGATATTGTAAGAAATATTTGTAATGAATTTCGTGCGAAACAGATATTCAATGAATTACTTCTAAAGTTTAATAAATCTTTAGAGTTATGTAAGAATGGATTTGATATTAATATGTATTAAAAGAAAAGACAAAAATGTTTTATTTGATTATTTAAATGACATTTAGTAACGATGAGAATAATCACTGGTCAGTCCTCTTATGTGGGCTTTTGACCGGTGGCGCCCTTTTTGCCGATCAGTGACTTATGGATGTGTGGAATAACACCTGATTTGCAAATCAATTAATCATTAATAGAGTCAAAGAGAAGGTGTGTTAACGAAGACATACCTCCGCCAGCAATGGTTGCTTTGATGAGAGAATCGAGTTCCTCATCGCCTCTAATGGCTAACTGCAGATGACGTGGAGTAATGCGTTTCACTTTCAAGTCTTTGCTCGCATTTCCCGCCAATTCCAGGACCTATTGGTTACAACTGATTAGCTATAAAACAATTCAAAGCCAGACATACCTCAGCCGTAAGATATTCGAGAATAGCAGCCGAATAGACAGCAGCGGTGGCGCCGACGCGACCGTGAGATGTGGTCCTGTTCTTGAGGTGACGGTGAATACGTCCGACCGGGAACTGAACCAAACAATGGCAATGGTTTACAGCATTACGTCATTAGTTGAGTGATAGAACACATCAATTCATACATACCTGCAGTCCCGCCCGTGCGGACCGACTCACCGCTTTGGCCTTTGCCTTTCCCGAATCTTTTCCTGCTTTTCCGCCGGCCTTTCAATTAATTAACGATTAGTTCATTAAATCAATTGATATAACAATATATGAATGCATTGAAAATAAGACTACTTTTTGTTCACTTATTTGTCAATAATTTTAATCAAATTTTTTGTTGAATTTATTTAAATTGTTTTCAATATTGTCTTAAATAATGAATTAATAGTAAATAATTGTTAATTACATACCATTTGAGGATTAAATAAGTGATTAAATAGTCTTTAAAATAACAATTGCGTGAAAGCGCCGAAACTGAAAGGGAGTGAAAGCACACAACACAACAGCCAAACAATACAAACGCAAAGCCATAGCAATCAAATGTTGAAGGCTGTAGTCATTCCCTCCTTTTCTCAATACTACTTGTGTTGGATTTTAGCGCCAAATACAACACCAATTGAGTCAACAGTTTTGCAAACGTTTCTCAGATTTGAATTTATTAGACCTTTGGTTAGCCTATGGCTGAAGGGGTGGCCACACATACATAGCATACATACAATGATAGAGTGATTCAGTGATTCAGTGAAAGAGCGGTCACTCTATCCCTCCCTTCGACACAACCAATCAATTACTCAATCAATGGTTTAATTGAAATACTTTTATTGGATTCACTCAATTGTGGTACAAATGCCTGAATGGGTTGGAGTGTCAGTGTTTGACTCTAAACATGCCTCCATGTCCGGGCACTATGTGGTCGCACAGGTCCAGCATTAGTCGTCGGCTCTCTCTCTGTTTGTCAATGTCTTGAGTGCCGGCTCTGATCCAAATGGTGTCGTCCGAGAGGTCGGACTCGCACTCAAATAAGTCACCCGTTATTCCAATTGTTCCCAATTTGTGGACATTTCTCACAATAAGACTTATACTATCGATGGTATGGCCCGGAGTGGACACGATTTGCATGTCTTTGGATATATCAATGGTTTTGGAGTTCGCGAACGCATCCAATTGGAAGACGTCTTCTCTGTAGACGTGATCCCCGACTGTGTGCTCACAATTGGTGAACAGATTTAGATTCCCGATGTGGTCGGTGTGGGTATGGCTGCACACCAGCCGATCGATGTCAGCGCACAGCAGACCAAATGAGCCCAACTTATCGATGATGTGCTGTCTGTCCCACGGGTTCAATGTGTCGAACACTACATTCATTTGATTGGAGCGAATCAGAGCAGAGGTCCCGTTGGCCGCCATTGAGCCGGCGGTCAGCCATCGACTGTAGCCCTCTTTGATTATATCGATTTGACTCGACATTAGTTTTGATATTAATTATAAACTTTGTTTACAAATGCTTTCCATTAATCATATGTCGGTCTATAGCAGGGGTGACCGCTCGGGGGGATTGGGTGTAAGGGGTTTATGACATACTTGAAGAGCATTTTATTGAAAAACGTTTGTTTCTATAATTTTTGCTGAGATTTATCCTAAACTGAAAATCCTATTTCATGTCTAAAAACTTTGGAGAAATTGAAAAATCATAACAAATTAAGAGAAACCTTATCCCCGGGTCATCTCAACAAACTTATTACATATTTTTAGCCAAACCTTTTGCTTTGGGTAAATATTGAAGAAATTTAATTGAATTTCCTTAAAGCTTAATAACCCTAAAGGGGGTATTTTTTATACACCCCCTTATGGACGCCTCTGATTTATGGATTATTCAGAGTCTGACAAATCATTGCCTCGAATTTGGCGCTAAAGATAAACCAATTGATTGATCGGCCGTTGACTCACATATAATAGAGAAATGGTTTATAAATTGTATTTTAAATAATTTCTTATATCATATATTGTTTTCTAATAACTTATTGACAAATTGTATTAAACAACCCTATATTATTCGCAAATAGAAGTAAAGACAGGTCAGCTTGTCTTAGTTTGATCCCAGTTAAGATTTAGAACAGAGACTGACACAAAACGGTAATTGTTTGGTCTCTTAACCAAAGAATATTTCAGAATTAAAAGTATATTTCTATAAATTTTTTAAATTAAATAAAAAGCAGTAAAAACTCTTTTGTAAATATATTTAAAAATAAAACATGAAAATAGTTGAAAAATTTATTTAAACTCATTAAATTCAGACACAAATTTCATTTAAACTCATTTTTTAAAATTTAACAAAAATGTTTATAAGATGATCAAGGTAGTACACGAAGCATGTGAGCTTGCAAGCTTTTAAAGAAAATGTACGTTAAATATATGTGTTTGTCTTTCTCATATGTACTTACACTAACAGCCCGGACACGTCCAATTCCATAGAGCTTGGTCCATATAGTTTTTATGTAAATGCCGAAATCCCCAGATCGACATTTGAGATTTTCGAGTTTGAATATCGAAAATTCGAGAATTTCAATTTATATCACTTTTTATTGCTGTACTTTTGTGTATGAATAAGCAATAATAAGTGAACATATTTTGAAATGTAAATTGGGATGGGAACACTTTATCGAAGCCAAATTGGTTCGAAAAACCATATTTTTGATAAAATTTTAATTTGACTAAATTTAAGGATGTCGAAGATTTAAAATCCTAGGGGGGGGGGGGTATGTTTCCGGCGAGAGCCTAGGGGAGATTAAAAATGACGAATTTTTCCAAGTTTTAGCCATGTGGGTCTAGGACAAGGGGTTTCAAAAAGTCATTTTTTGCCCTCAATATATAATAAACATGTTTTTAACGCTGAAAATTAGCTCTTAAATTGTTTTTTTTAATAAAAAAATTCATTAAAAACATTAAAATATTGCTAAAAAGTTGTTTATTTATAGTTTTTTGTATACAAAACATTCTAAAGTTTAAAATTTAAACAATGAAATAATGGTAAAAACAGGGGTAGCCAGACTCAGAGAGTGGAAAAAGTATCTTAGAGATATCGCAGAAATAAATAATTCAGGGTAATTTTCACATTATTTTAGGAGATCGATCAGAGGTGTGTATTTTGGGAAGTCCCTCTTTTTCGTTTTCGAAAAACTTTAATCTTCCAATAAAATCCGATGAGTTTTTACCTCCCACCTAAAATTTGAATTTTTTTTAAAAAATACACCCCCTGATCGGCCTCCTAAAATAATATATAAATTACCTTGAATTGATTATTTCGGCGGCACTGCAAAGCATTGAAATGTTACTGATTTGTAATGCATCTTGCAAAATATTTTGATAACGGGGCCGTTTCCTATTAATTTGTTTAAGTGGGGAGGGTATCACGCGGAGAGCTTATAGGGATACCTGACAAAGCTAGGGGATATTCCGGGCTAGACCCCCTTCGACATTTCTGCTAAATTTAGTTTAGGCCTTGAACTGAGTCAAACTGTTAATCCAGTACATAGTTCTCTTCAGTTCAATGCTACAATCTCAGGATTGCACGGATACTGCTGTCTTTTAATTGCGCATCATTACAATAGATTTTAAGTAGTTTTCCACTTAAGGGGCATTCAATCAAGTGTCCAACTTACGAATTTACATTTCAAAAAATGCTCATTTATTAATGCGTATTCATATACAAAAGTAATAAAAAGTGATATAAATTATCACAATTTTTGAATTTTCGATATTCAAATTCGAAAATCTCAAATTTCAGTCTGGGGATTTCCGCGAAACTTTGCATAAAAACTATATGAATTTGTCCAGGTTTTCTCGCTGTTACTGTAGTCTAGACTAAATTCAAATATATTTCAAACTCAAATCGTCCAAATCATTTACTTGACTCAATTGAAAACTAACTGGAGAGCAATCAACGTCTTCACAGCATGGTAAATTCAATATCAATTGTAACTTAAGGTTTCATGTGCATGCAAATTTTTATTTATTTTTAAATTAGAATTTGTGATTTTTCTTGTAAATTATTAAGACAAAGAGCGGAAAAATCGGGTTAAAGGCTAAAAAGCTAATACAGCTAATGTAGATTTAAATTCTTACACGTTACCATTTACAAGAATGAAATATCTCCTAGTTAGTCTAATTTGTAAATTCTGTTTCCGATTGCAGTTAAAAGGTTTTAATAAAAAAAATTCTGTATTAAATATTATTTTATATTCTCTTTATTTGAAGCAAAAAATACACGGATTTACTAATTAGTAAACTTCGGATAAAAAAGCAAAATAAACTTTTTACTCGAGGTTGATTTAATAATGAATTTATGTGCGCGAATGCTATCTAATGAAATAGAATTCTATGTGCAGTTAACACAATTTTTAAATGATTATAACTAAGATTGTAATTGATTATAAATATATTGATAAAAATATCCGAAACTTTTTACAAGTTTTCACACATTAAGTTGAGTTATAATTGATTAATAGAAATTGTTCTTTGAAAACATTGTATAATTATTTAAAGTTTAATAATATTAGTATTGCATGAATTAAAATCTACTTTAAAAAATATGTTTTTGATTTATTTATAACTATGTTAACTGCATATCAATTTATTTCATTAGATAGCATTCGCGCACATAATTTCATTATTAAATCAACCTCTAGCAAACAATTACAAGTTTATTTTGCTTTTTTATCCGAAGTTTACTAATTAGTAAAGCTTTGAAAAAAGTGCTTACAATCAAAAAGTGAGCGCGAAGTAAACTAAATGAAGAACGCTTGAGAATGCAGTTAAAAGGTTTTTATTTAAACGATATTTAATAGTTTTACAACACGAACTTAATTATCGACTAATTATTAAATTATAACAAAATTAAAACATTTTAACTGTATTCTCTAATTCTCTAATTTGAGGAACGCTCACTTTTTTAATTGTAAGCACTTGTTTAGCACTTTTTTCAAAGCTTTGCTAATTAGTTGAAAGCTTATGTTTCATTTTTGTAAATGGTCATGTGCAAGAAACTACTGTAAATCTATACATTA
>JAQFXN010000440.1:0-22305 GCA_034693365.1 Liacarus xylariae | reverse complement strand
AATATGCTCCAAAACAAAACAGCAAATATGAACAAGATCCGGATATTAAGTATATTCCAGAACAAAACACTAAATATGCTCCAAAACAAAACAGCAAATATGAACAAGATCCGGATATTAAGTATATTCCAGAACAAAACACTAAATATCCTCCAATACAAAATAGCAAATATGAGCAAGATCCGGATATAAAACCTGTTGCAATGCAAAACAGAATCTATGCTCCATATCAAAATAAAAGTTATGAGCAATATTCGGATATTATATATGCTCGAGAACAGAATACTAAATATGTTCCAAAACAAAATAGCAGATTTGAAAAAGATTCTGATATTAAATATCCTCCAGAACAAAATACTAAATATGTTCATAGAAAAAAAAGTGGATATGAGCAAGATCCGGATGTTAAATATACTCCAGAACAGAATACTAAATATGTTCATATACAAAATAACAGATATGAGCAAGATCCGGATGTTAAATATGCTCCAGAACAGTACATCAAATATTCACAAGGACAAAATAACAGTTATGAGCAAGATCCGGATGTTAAATATGCTCCAGAACAGTACATCAAATATTCACAAGGACAAAATAACAGATACAAGCAAGATCCGGATTTTAAATATACTAGAGAACAAAATACTAAATATTCACAAGGACAAAATAACAGATATGAACAAATTCCGAATGTTAAATATGGTCCAGAAGAGAATACTAAATATGCTTCTAGACAAAATACTGAATATACGTTAGGAGAAAAATCCAGATATATAAGACATACTCCCAGACAAAATATAAGACACTCATCACAACAAAATATCAAATATGGGGCTGAAGAAGATTTCAGATATGAATATGATCAATTTTTAAAATACTTTCCAGATAAGAATTCTGGATATAGGCCAGGATATATAGCTGAATATGGAGCAGAATATAATGCTAGATATGCACCAGAATATACTTATAAAAATTATCCAGAATGTCTTAGTAGAAATGAACCGAGATATGATACAAGATATAAGCCTGAATATGATTCAAGATATCAGTATATGTACGGATATGATCCGAGATATGCGGCACGATATAATCATGTATTAGGACATTATCCTGCGTATGAGCCGGGATATAATGCAAGATATATGCAAGAACAATATCCCAGACTTGAGCCAGAAAACAAGGACAAACGTGATAAAGATGTTAACGATAAAAGCACAAAGAAACCATCAAAGCAAAAAAATACATCAAAGCAACAAAATGTTGATTTCACAAAATATTCAGGGAAGTATCAAATTTTACTACTTGGTGGTACTGGTACTGGAAAGTCTACATTGATCAATACTATTGCAAATTATTTCCTAAAAGGATCCTTGGAGAATCCAAAAGTTGTTATTCCGACAAAATATTTCAAAAATACGGAAACGGGTATAAAATAAGAATGATGATTATTTTATTTGATATATGCACATTTGGAAAAATCTAAGTAGGGGGCAAGATTTGATGGCATTTCTTTGTGCCTTATTATTCTTAAAAACAAAAAATATTTACTTTTGTTAAATGTTTCTAGTATTTAAAATTTAAAATAAAAATTTAAAAACTAATCTTGCTCAGCAGAGTTTTAAGGGTTAAACTCAAATAGTAGATTTTTGAGAAATCTCTTGCAAAATTTCTATATTTTATCAGATGACCAGTTGATTCCCAAAAATAAGTGTATGGGAACTTTCCATAACTTAACTCATTTAGGACAGAGAACACACAATATTAAAGTGTTTGTAACTTCTGGATTACTTGAACGATATTAAAAATTCAAACTTGGTTTGGATAGAAGACTGAAAACAAACAGTAGTTTCATTTTACAAAAAATTAACATTATTGCTCAAATATTTTGAACATGAATTTAAGTTGCTAAACTACTCTCTCATTTAAACATATACAGCCTTCGTAAATCAAACTTTTTCCTACTGCTAAATCCTTTTTAAACTAAACATATGTAGTCAAATAATGATATTCATTTTTTGGCTTAAACTTAAATAATAATCTTGAACATTTTAAGTTATTGAATATTGGCTCTTGATTTTCAATGTAATAGAAAGTTCAATAATTTAATTTAAATTTAAAATTAAAAAAACCTAGACATTCATATTAGACTACACATAAACATTACAAAGCAAATATTATTTTGCGACAGCTGTATAACAAAATGCACAAAGCCTACTAAAATTATAATTATTTTCTTTTTTAAAAGGATTTGCAAGAGAGCACTCTGAATCTGCATTGGATGACGTTACTAAGAGTAAAACGACAAAATGTATTAGCTATAAATTTACCCATCCTGAAAACAGTTCACTGAAATTTATTTTTATTGATTCGCCTGGTTTGAGTGATACTGGCGGTACTGATCAAGATGATAGAAACATTGCTGAGATAACAAATATGGCCATAAACGCTGGTTCACTGTCAGCACTTGTAGTTATAACAAGTGGAACAGAATCTAGATTTACCCCATCTATAAAGAATACACTGATAAGATTGGCAAACAATTTGCCAGATCAAATAATTGAGCGGAATTTGATGCTAGTTTTAACTAAATGTTCGAGATACAGTTGCTCATTTTCTATCGAGCAATTTGAAAAGGAAATATCAAAGCCAAAGGTAAAATATTAATTATAAAATGTAATTCCTATAAAATTGGATAATAAATTTAGCTTGTTGATTATCATATTTCTTTTACAACAAATGGTAATCAAAAGACCCAGAGTCCATATTTATGAGTATTCTGCAGGGTTTACTAAATAACATGGCCTGAGCTCAACTTTATAATTATAAAGTTTTGCACAAATAAAAATGTCCCCAAGGACAATCATATTTGTATACTAGCTATTTGTATAATGCAATATTAATTTTAAAGTGAGGCTCAAACATAAAAAAATTAGAAAATTTTTAATTATTAAAAAATATAGATTAAAGATTTTAATATTATTAAAAGTTTCAATGTTACTGTTTATATTTAAGTCCCAAAGTGAATATTAATATTTAGACCATTATCGATGGTATTAAAATGTGACAGACCATGTGGCATTTTAATTTGTTCAAAACTTTAAATGATAATATAATTGGCGCTTTGGATCTCCCGATTATTTTAGAAACTTGATTGTTTGCACTGCATTATAAATACATTTGATTAGTTGAAGGGGTTGGCTATTTACTTGCCAGATTGTTTTCTAGCAGGACCGGATTAGATAAATATATTATTAAAGTTAACAAAAATTAACAACACTTGAAAGTAAATTAGAGATTTTGAGGGTTAGATTATATTATAATATTGAAAATATATTGATCTTCGATATTAAAACTATAAATAAAGTTGTCATACTTTTCTAAGACGAAAAAGATAGCGAAATATTTTTTTCGGCGAGAGTTTAGTGAAGGGTATATTTTTGTTAACAAATAGTGAATACTATTATAATTGACTTTCCATTCATGATATTAAAAATTCATAATATTATTTTAGTTGAATTGATCTATAATTAAACATGTTTTTATTAACAGATTTTTCTATCCGACTAATCAAATAGCAATTCAATTAAAATCATACAAAATATTTTGAACCTTTAATATCTTCAATGAAAATACAATTATAATAGTTTTAACAATTTATAAACAGAAAATTAATCCAAAATTGTACTATTTCAATTTATTAAAATAAAATTGTATTTGAATAAAATATTCTGAATTTGACAAAACCAACTTTATGGGAATGACTTAAAATTTGCTACAATTAATTTAATTTTAATATATTTACTCTTGATTATTTATGATCTCAATATCTCTATCAACTAATAGAACATATTTTACATGGATAATCAAGCATTCAGTTCGGACCCAAGTAGATGGAAAGAGGACTCGGAATCTTATGAGCAATTAGAATTGAATTGGAAACATTCACAAAGGACGTTTGATAATTTATTGAAGGAAATTACATCAATGGCGGCAACTTCCACCGAATCATTTAAAGATATGAAAAATCTTCGGGATAAACTAAAATCAGAAATTGCTATTATTTCGCAGGATATCGCCAATATTCAAATGGTTAGGGATAGTTTGGATGCGGCGGAAACGGCCTTAAAAAAAACTGGTGATAAAAAACTATCATTTGCCAACTTTACTAAAACAGAGACAAAATGGATAAAGAAAATTGTGGAAGCTGAATATCATAGTACAGTTTGCACAACACATTTGAGAGATGATAAATTGTGCCACGAAGATTGTGGATTGGAATTTAGAATTACCTCAGATGACAATCATTTCAGTCAATGTTTGTGTATGGATAATGATATATGTCGAGTGTGTGGATGTGATCCGTCTAGGTATGGCAATAGAGTTCATAACTAAGTTAAAATTTGAAATTTGCAACCGAGATTTACAAAATTAGTTTTCACCTGCAATATAAATTCAAGGTGTGATTTCTTAAAATCATCAAAATAGTAGATATTTTATTGATTGCAAATCATTAGCTATTAATAATATAGTAAAGTATCATTATATCAGTATAATAATATTAGTTATTGCTAACTATAAATGAGATTTCTTTATTAAAAGCATGCTGAAATTGCACCATTCTTATTAATTGCAAATGATATTGAATATTTATTTTTCCCAGTTAATACTTTTTTAAACGATAAAGGTTAGATTAATAAACGCCATGCAAACCTAAGATTGATTCATTAAGAGTTGTTGAAAGTAGTCATGAGCTAGTTTATTTTTTTAATAAAAATTATACATTTTGAATTATTTTAACAATTATGATATCAATCACAGCCATTATCATGCTAATGTAATGTTGGTAGAGGAAGAAGAAACCATAGAGCAAGTTCTCGAAGATATGAAAGCTAATTACGAATTTGCGGACTCAGAAAATCAAAGACATTCAACAGAAGCAGACACTTATCAGTCTGCCTTGAACGAATTACAAGGAGCACTGGATCAGAAATATGGTCAAATTCATAAGTTATGTTATGATTTAAAAGGCAAATGTTCCAGATTCAATTTTGTTGATGAACTTCACGCTAATATTGAAAATTTGAAACTCGAAGCGCGAATGATTAATAATAATGATATGCGAAAAAATGCGGAATTGGAAGTGAATAGGCTTGAAATATTGGTCAATGATCTATCAATGGGCAATGATCACCTTGGAAACTCCAACAAAGGTGCGAGTAATTCCATCTGGAAGCGAGCAATAAACTGGATCTATTGAAATTATTTTCTCAATATTTATGACAAAATTCTAATTTGAAAAGTTTTATTGAATTGATTTAATATATATTTTTTGAATTAAAAAAGAAATATATAATTTTATGAACAATTTATATTATATATTCAATTGTTTGACTCTAAATTTCTTAAACACTTAAATGTATTTAAATAGATATAACTTAATAAAATATTAATATAATTATCGTATAAATAATAATAATTTGTATTTATAAACTGTTCACGATATATTTCTGCACACATAATAGACTATCTTTTAGTTCATTGGCTTAATATTATTATATTTGACTATCAATGACCGAAAGCTTAATCACTACATCTAATAATTTGATATAAAACTTTGTTATAAAAAGTTTCTATGAATTTCTCAGTTATGACTTTAAAGTATTATTTAGTTGTCGTTCACAAATTATTCAATTATTGAAACCTTTCCAATACACTAAGAGGTTGAATACTAGGTGTGAAGAAATGAATTGTAAAGAGTTTATATATTTACATTTGTTCACCTTATTAGTTCAACTTAAGCTGATCTTCCACTTATGGGTGTTATTAAATATGACCCACTTTTGTATTTCTAATGGTTAATTACAGTATTATTATGTAACTTAACATGATTTATAGTCTGCAGGAATAAATTAAACCTCACAATATATATATTTATATTGTTGGAAAGCTTATTCAATAGCCAGTAAATTGCTGTTAAAATATTCCTCATTGGTGAGTGGGCAGCACGGCAATGAAACCGACGTTAATTATCAGACCTATGTAACAAAACGTTATATTTTGTACGCCTTAAGCTTTCCAACGATTTATACATAAATGTTGTGTTAAATTATTCTTGAAGACTATAAAATCTATTAACTTATATAATGTAATAGTATTTAACCTTAACAATGCAAATTTTTTCTATAGTGGTAAAAGGTTAGGGTTTTTTAGTTCTAAAACACAGATGGATCAATGATATGACGTTGGGAAAAATATTAGGGTGTCCAAACTCTTCGAGATATTATGTGTTGGGTTTCAAAGATAATTATTTTTCCCGATGATAAACTATACTGTATATTAATAGAGTTACATAATTAAGAATTTTTGAACTTTGAATATTATGGTAAAATTATGCATGACAGACCACACATTTTTGCACAAATAATCATATTTTTTTTCTATAATAGTTTTTGATGTATAGAATTTAGAAATTTCTTTTTCAATGAGAAAAATAAAGTCTTCATCATTCATAAATGGCCACGTTGTGCTACCTTTATATTAAGTCAATATAATTGTCAAAAATATTTTTATTTGAAGCAAAATTCTTAATGCATAATTAATATCGTGTCACCCAATTTGTCTTATTACCAATTATACATAACGATTTGCACAGATAAAACTAATTAATCTTAAGTAGTTCTTTTCTGTTATCCAAAAAATCCCATTTTTAAAAATATGTTGTATTTATATTTCTTAAAATTATAATAAAAAATTCATATTATTCAACTTAAATCTCATGCTAATTATTAATATATAAGACATATAATATTTAAATGAATTAATCGATATTAAATTTTTGAAACTCTATTACAAATATTTGCTTAAAATTCCATACATTAATTGCTGAAACTAGTGGTAATATTTGCAAACTCGTATATTAAAAATTGCCGAGATAAAGTGAGAAATAAGAAAAGCAATTAATATTCTAGTTTGAAAATATTACCACTAGTTTCAGCATGGGCCAAATAGCCAAGATTCATATTTCAATGTCTTAGATTCGTTTGTTAATTTTATCTCAAATTTTCATATTAGAGGAGAGCAGATATGAATGCATACACAACACAAATACCCTGAGAATTAGGTAAACTTCATAATTTTTCAAAAAATCTCATGAACTAAAAGCCAAACCTAACTTAAAAACATCTTTACCTTATAAGTAGGTGACATCACAGCCCAGAATACCTATGGCTCCGTCAAAAACCCTTGACTTTCCTGAAATTCTTTCATATTCACATCCAGTGACAAATTCATTGAAAGTAATATATTTTTCATTTCCAATAAATTATCTGTACAAAAATAATAATTTTATATAATATTCTGAAATAAACATTTATACCTATTTAATTTTACAGAAAAGTTTTACGAATTTGTATTTTTATAAATTCATAAAACTTCAAATATTAAAACTGGACTTCTAACTGTCCAGTCCTTACTCCGGCCTGGACACTGCCAGAAGAGGTCAATAACTTCAAAATCAAGTCCAAAACTGGACTTCTGGTCAGTCTAAAAACTCTAAATGTTTGGCTTTAGTTTAGATTATTTGACTAATCTGTTATCGATAGCTCAATTTCAATATTAAAAAATTTGAAATAAAAAGGGATGTTATGAAAGTCGAAAATACGGCTTTTAAAAATCTTATTAGAAAGATGTCATAAAACTACACAAGATTCAAATTGGAATTATATTTTTTGCTCTTATAATTTTCGAGTTAGTAATTTTTGAAAATTCTATTTAATGGTAAATTAGGACAATCAGATTTTCAAAAATTAATTTAACCACCGCCCCTAGATCAAAAAAATCTGAAAATTATTGTGTAGATTACTTATACGGTAAGGTTGTTTTTGAGTTGGGTTCGGGTGCGTATTCATGAGATTTTTTTGGGTAAATTTATAAATTTATTTACATTGTTCATCACGTATATCTGCTCTATTCCACAAATATGAATTCGAGATAAATTAATTAAAAAGTTTAAACAATTTAGCAATGAATCTGGACTAAATTTCACATGATGAAACTAGTGGTAATATTTTCAAACTCGAATATCCAATTATATTCTTGATTTTCACATTATCTCGAAAAAATTGAATATTCGAGTTTGAAAATATTACCACTAGTTTCATCATGTGACATTTAGTCTAGATTCATGACCTAATTGTTCAAATTTGTTAGTTAATTTTATCTCGAATTCATATTAGTGGAAAGTGCGTATACGTATACATACGAGCAGATATACGTGATGAACAAGGCAAACAAATTTATATATTTACCAAAAAATCTCATGAATACACACCCGAACCCAACTCAAAAAAACCTTACCGTATAAGTAATCTACATAATAATTTTCAGGTTTTTTTGATCTAGGGGCGGTGGTTAAATTAATTTTTGAAAATCTGATTTTTGGCCTAATTTACCAGTAAATAGAATTTTCAAAAATTACTAACTCGATAACTATAAAAGCAAAAAATATAGTTCCAATATGAATCTTGTGTAGTTTTATGTCCTCTTTCAAATAAGATTTTTAAAAGCAGTATTTTCGACTTTCATAACACCCCTTTATTATAGAGTATTTCTATCAATGATTAATCTTCCTAATAATACTAACATTTGACTGTCGGTAACAGATTAATCAAATAATCAAAAATAAATGGAAACATTAATAGATTTGTCCAACAGTGCATTTTAAGTCTATCAGGGCTTATATTGAATAGATCTTAAGGCTCTTTTGTTCATAACTTGCTAATTATACAATATGTTTCAATAGTATATATTAAAATAAAGTGATTAGAGCTGCCGATGTCCAATGTTTGGATATGGCCAAAATACTCCCTGTGATGAAAAATTTACAATTGATAAAGAAACCCATTATGATTTTGGGTCTCTTATCGGTACCCTATATCCCTCGTGATTTCGAATTCATTGGACATCTTTAATTAAAGTATAAGTTTGTTATCAATCTATAATTATATTTCGAACATCATTTATCATTGAATCATTTTAAATATTACATAAGCGTATTAATACTAATCACCTGATGTATGAAATGCATAAATAACTCTTGATTTAAGACGTAATTAATTGTTATACCATTGAAATATACAGAAATTGTTATGACGTCAGACACTACATGTGCTGACAATATTAGTCTCGTTTTGATAACTGTGCTGAACAGTTGTGTTCCTTAACTATATCTGATTATAACTGAATTAATTGTAATAAATTGTATTTTATGTTTCATTAATAAATCATTTGATTTAATAGTATTTGTACTGCTCTTCATATAAACTGTATTTAAGTAAAGGTAGGAATATTCTGTGTCTTAGCTGCCAATCGATTTGTGAGATTCTGGTCAACTCTGAGGGTATAATCATTGGACACATCCAAAGATATATACCATAATAAGATAGTAAGCGGTAAACTAGAAGTAGTTTGTGAATCCAGTAGCAAGAATGGCATCTCCAAGAGCTACGTCATCTTAAGGTCGCTCTCGCACGGATCACTGGTGGAGGCGAGTGGTTCAGTGCATGTTTGGATCCCCACTGAAAGGGTAGCGATTGTCGTTTGGACCAGAAGTCGCCGAAGAAAGAAAAGAAGAGCAAAAGTAAGACATTTCCAGTGATATTCATAAGTGATTGCACTGAAGGTCAGGGAAGTCAGTGATTTCAAGGTTAAGCGCACTAACAAGCAGTCAGACAAGAGTCAGGGATAGCACTGACCTTGAATTGAAGGACAAGGAAACCACGTTTTCATTAAACATTGAATTAAGCGAATCGACGCCCATTAGAGGGAAAACCCCTTCAATTGAAACCTATTTTGAAGCCGAAGAACAGTTAACACCAATAGTCATGACTAAAGAAAACGAGAGAATAAATAGACTTCAAAATAGAAATCAGAAGAAAGAGAAACAAAACAAGACATCACCGAAAGAAGCAGTAGGTCTGCAGAAGAATAGAGCACTAAGTGATGGAGAGATGAATGATAATCCATTTGTCCTGAAAGACAAAGTGGTCAGAACACCACCGAAGAAGAACAAAACTAGATCTCTCACGTCGTCCACGACTAGTATAGATCTGATGGACTCAAAGGACAATTAGTCGGAAAAAGAATCCATTGATTACTAAGAAGAAGAGGAAACCGTTTTCGAGAATAAGACAAAAGCTAATCAATCTATAAGTTTAATGGAAATGCGTTTCAATGCAATGCAGTCAGAAATGATGCGAAAATTTGAAATATTAACGAATAAGTGCATTGAATTGGACACAGAGAACAAACTAAAGTGCAATAACTTTGAGCTGAAGTTCAACGGATTGGAGAATAGACTCGAAGCACAAGAATTTGAGAAGAAGAACGAAATCGAAAGACTTCAAAGAGAATATGAACAGAAGGAAGAATTGGCAAAACAAAGATACGATTCCTTTGAATACAAGTTCCACAAGACTCAGAAACTCCATAGCGAAGGACTGGAAGAGAACCGTTCGCTTAAAGTAGAGATAATGGATCTCAAGAAAAGAACCGACGAAATGGAGGAAACAGTCGACATAATAAGAAGCAATAATCGTAAGACTGAGACCGCAACTAATGAAACAAAGGTTGGAATCAGTTCTCTGAATAGCGCAGTAACAGAGCTGAAGAAGGACTATAACCAGCTCTCAGATGTCGATCAGACTCTGACAGCAGATGTAAACACTCTGTTAGAACATATGTCTGAATCGCGAGATCACAAGACTGAAACCGACGACAAATTAAATCATGTCATGAATGAGATATTAGAACTGAAAGGAAGAAAGGAATGCAATTGTGATTCCAATTGTGTACTTCAGTCAAACAACCAAATGAACAATTGTTACGGAAGTACTCAAAACATTAATGTTCCGGAAGTGAACCCAAAGACTAAGAAAGTGAAGTCAAAGAGAAGGAAGTCTTCTCCTCCAAGTCATCACTCAAGCAGTGAATCTTCAAGCAGTTCTTCTGATGACACAGAACCAGAAGAAGACAACAGACAAACAAAAGTGAAAAGAGTGCAGAAAAACAGGCACAACAACAGTCGATCAGAGGATACAATCCTAAGAATGGCAGAACTCCTACTCAGTAGTCAAATCAATAGTAGGAATAGTGAATCAAAAGACATAAAGATTCGTGAATTTGGTCTTCAAGACAGTGCCAAAGTGTGGATCGAAGAGTTTGAGCGAAAGGCAAAGTTTGGAAATCTTAGTGAAAACTTATGGAAGAGGACTATTGGAAAGTACATGTGCTCTCCTCATAGCCCTCAATATGAGAAACTCTATGATAAATATAAAGACAAGGAGTGGAACCGATTCAAAACAAAATTTATCGACAAGTTTGAAGTCGGCCACAGATCAGCCATAGCCAGAGCTCAACTAAAAGGACTCAAACCAAATGAATTCAAAACAAGAGAGGAATTCTTTAAGCGTTGCTATGAATTGGCGGCAACAATAGGAGGAACTGATGGCGCTAGCATTGGATTAGATATTGTCGACAAGTTTTCAGAAGAAGTCCAGAGACGAGTGGACACAACAGGCATGAAAGGAGACGCCTATGAAGTCATTAATAATATCATTGAAGCAGTCCGTATGGAAGACAACGTCATCTATAATAAGAACAAACGCGCAGCTCAACAGACATTCAGACCTCAACAGGAGAGGAGTCCATACAAGAATTGGAGTCAAAATCAAAACTTCAAATCGAGACCACAGGACAACAGATCTTTTATGAAGAGAACAGACAACAGGGGTCGACGGATGGAATGCTTCGTCTGCAGAAGTCCAGACCATCTGATCGCCAATTGTCCACAAAAACAGAATGATATGGGAACTCAAGGCAGTTCCAGACCCGATCAGACCAGACGTCCGAACCTGAATGGTAGCCCAAACAGGAACAGGACTTTTGCCAAAACATTTAATAACAGGAATAATGGCAATAATAGCGCAGCGATGGACATGTCCGGAAGTCAGGACCAGTTAAACGGCAGCGCCGGCGACACGAAGGCATCGCCGAAGCGATAGACACAAGGCCTTCAACGGACAGTCAAATACGGTTTTATGGACATCGCATTGGAATAAAGATTACGATTAATGGATATAAACTCAACAGTATTCTAGACGGAGGGACGGATTGGACAATAATTTCGTTGGCATTGGTCAAGAAATTAGGCCTATATATG
The DNA here is from genome assembly GCA_034693365.1 of Liacarus xylariae. Classification (NCBI taxonomy): domain Eukaryota; kingdom Metazoa; phylum Arthropoda; class Arachnida; order Sarcoptiformes; family Liacaridae; genus Liacarus; species Liacarus xylariae. Next base: position 10,088 of record JAQFXN010000440.1, on the reverse strand, counting down.
GACAAAGACTTTGAACTCAACATTACTACAGCATTGGCTCAAAGAAGTAAAACTGTCGGTAAAGTCGAACTCAAATTCGAGTTTAACGGCGAGAGGCATACGATTGGCGCCTTCGTTGCAAAGGAGACGTCAACACCATTGTTATTGGGAATGGATTTCCTGCACTCATGTCGTATTGGAATCAATTATGGATCCAAAGAGATATCAGTCAAGGACTGCAAAAGTCATGAATTTGTAGTTCTGGACGATTCCCGAGTGTTAGTGGAATTCAAGGCAAAGGCCGCTCAAACACAAGAAATGGTGCAAAGCTTTGGCTGCAAAGCAGAGATGCCTACAGGAAGTGCTTCAGTAGCAGAGATTGAGTGTTCGGTTGCGGACAACTCATCTGTAGATTTGGCTGCGAATCAAGTGCTTAATCCAGTTGTGGATCCGAGTTCGGCTGCGAACACAAGTAATACAAGTCCGACTGCGGACATGAGTCAGAGTTCACTACCAAAAACTATTGGTTTTGTCCAAAAAGAGAGTGAAATTGAGGCCAACAGTAAAGGAAAAAAGAGTCCAATTCCGACACCAATGGAGTGCAATCCAGACATCGATATCAATGCCATTGACTTTGATATTGATTGGGAAAGAAGTGAACAACTATTTGATGATCTGTTCTCAACAGTTGTAGAAAAAGCACCGAAAATCAGAAGTGATATCAAGACAATTGATGTCAATTCAATAGACATTTTGTCAGACTTTGGGAAAAGACATGAATTTGTGAATCAATTTGTGGAAAGCTTAGCAGAAGTGCCCAGAAGTGAACGCAAGAGAGCGGAAGAAATTTTGTGGAACAACAGGAACGCCTTCAGTACACATGATTATGATATCGGAACCGTTGATGACATGGAGTATCCAATCAACACAAGAGAAGAGTTAGTACTGAAGCGATTGCCTTACTATAGGTATTCACCAAAGGATCAGCTGATAATCGATGAATGCGCTCAACAATTCAAGACATGGGGTATTGCAGTCCCATCAAAGAGCCCAATAGCACATCCGGTTGTGCTCGTGAAGAAGGAGGGAAAGAAACCCCGAATGACCATTGATTATAGACATCTGAATCAATATATTGAGTGTGAAGACTACCCATACATTAGTGTTAGAGAGGCTTTGGACGCACTCACTGGCGCCCAATGGTTCTCATCGATAGACCTAACTATGGCCTTCTATTCAATAAAGATTGCAAAGAAGGACAGATGGAAGACAGCGTTCCGCACACATAGAGAGCTACTGGAGATGACTAGACTCCCAATGGGTTTGAAATCATCCCCAAAAGCAATGCAACAATTGATAGACAAAGTTATCGCTCAACACAAGTATCACTTCTGCATCGCTTACATCGACGACATTATGTGTTATTCGAAGACATTTAGCGATCACTTAAGACATTTAGATATTCTTTTGAAATTGATTTCAAAATTCGGTTTGAAAATCAATGCAAAAAAGTGCCAATTTTTTCGACAAAAGATTAAGTTTTTGGGAAATATTGTATCCAAAGATGGATTTGAAGTCTGTAGAGATAGAGTGGCGGCCATATTAGACATCCCTGTGCCGAAGAATCAAAAACAAGTCAGAAGTTTCTTAGGATCTTTGAACTTCTGTAAAGATTATGTTTCAAGTGTCGGCAAAAATGCCAGACCTTTGTATGATTTATTGAAAAAGGATGTTGTTTTTGATTGGACGCCAACCCATACAAAAGCATTTGAAGAACTGAAAAGATTATTGACATCAGCTCCAGTGTTGTCACATCCAGAGGAAGGACTCATGAAAGTTGTCCAAACAGACGCTTCGGACGTTGCAGTCGGAGGTTTTGTGGGCCAACTGGAAGGCAACAAATTACGTATCATTGGATACTTCAGTCAAAGCCTCAAACCAGAACAGAGACGTTGGTCTGCATGTGAACGTGAATTGTATGCCATTTTGGTTGCGATTCGCACATATAATAACCTCTTGAAGGATAGCAAGTTTCTGATTTATACGGATCACAAACCACTACTATTTCTTAACAAAATGAAGTCAACGCCTAATGTAAGACTTAGCCGATGGGCGAGTGAATTAAGTGCTTATGATTTTGTGGTCAAATACATTGCCGGACCTCAAAATCATTTGGCGGACGCGCTCTCAAGATTTCAATATTCAAGAGAAGTGGAAGAATCGGATGAAAGTAAAGTCGAATCTTATACTTCAGGACAAGTGGTCCACAATCTAGAAAAGAGAGGAGACATCGAGTCTTATACACTAGAGTTTGGGAATGACTGCGAAGTCGATGAGATATCAGTCGCAGCCATTCTGGGATCTTCTGATAACAACAGATTCAATATCGAAGACATCAAAGAATTGCAAAAAAATGACAGGTTTTGCCAGATAATGACAACTCGTCTGCAATCAAATCTATATAAAGACAGATATATAAGGAAAGCATTTATGATTGACTCGAATGGAGTGTTGCGACGCATGAAAACTCATAACAGAATAGAGAACTGCGATCTTCAGGCAGTTGTGCCTCAAGTCTTAACGAAAGAAGTGATAGAGTATTATCACAACTCAGCAGAAGGAGGTGGACATCTGGGCCACAACAAAGTGGAGGAAAACCTCACAAAACTATTTTGGTTTCCCCTAATGAGAGACAAAATTAGAGCACACATTACCGCTTGTCTCACGTGTCAGAGAGTAAAGCCCAGAAACAGACTTCCATTTGGTATATCAAAAGTAATTGAAGCGCCGACACAACCATTTGAGAACATAAACATAGATATTATAGGACCAGTGCAGACATCAGAGGCAAAGAATAAATACATTATTACCTGTACTGATAGAGCGACACGTTTTCTGATAGCGAAGGCATTACCGGATCAGAAGACAACAACAATTTTAAAATTCTTCAATAAAGAGATCATTGTTCTACACAATACACCGAAGAGGTTGACAACAGATAGAGGCCCTCAGTTTATGAGCGCCTGCTTTAAGAGCTTTCTAAAGCACATGAATATAGAACATCACCCGACGGCCAGTTACTATGCGGCGGCCGACGGCTTAGCGGAAGTATCGAACCGGAAGCTAGTGGCGATTATTAAGAGTTATGTGAACCATAAGAGCAAAAGATGGGATGACTACGTGGATGTGGCCGTGAAGATCATCAACAGATCTATCAATAGCACCACTGGTTATTCGCCATTTTTTCTATTATATGGTTATAAGCCTTTCAATAGATTTGAGAGAAGATTTGGATTACAAGCATTGAAATTGGATTCCACACAAGAGTCTGACGACAACTCAACTCCTGAGGAATATGAAGAACATAGTGTTCAAAGTGCTAGAAAAGAAGCGATTGAAAGGATAACAGAAGCAGAAGAAAAGTGGTGTCGTATTAGAGATCAAAGACTTTTAGAACCGAAGTTTAAAATCGGAGATTTGGTGTTCATTACTGACAGAACAGTTGAAGTGAACAAACCCCTGAAGTTTAGGGCACCCAAAGCAGGTTTGTTCTGCATTGTCGCCGAACCAACTCGTGGGACATATAGAGTAGTGAAAGTGTCCAAAAATAACGACAAAATGCGGACAATTAATAGTCGAATGTGTTTTCCATATGTTGGCCAAAACCCTCGATATTATGCCAGCATTTTAGTGAAGATTAAAGACGGAGTTTTCGAAAGGCGAGTCCCAACTGAAGAGGAATCAGAAGTATGGGATGTCGAGGACCTCATTAGATGGAATGAGCGATTGCAGGAGGACTGTAGACAACAATTGGAAGAAAGAGATGCAGCTCTTAGTTCACAAAATGAGTCGCAAATCGAAACTCAAACTCAAGAAGAAAGTCAATTAAGAGATCAGTTATTTTCAATGGAAATGATTTCGCAAATCAGATCCAGTGATAGACCGGTTAGCCTACCAGAGGTTTCACCAATGGATCAGATTGAGAAGCAAAGAGTTGCAGAAGAGAGCGAAAGTCAGATACCATTAATTTTAACACAAGATTACACTTCTCAACAGACGAATCAAACACAAAGCGATATGACATTAAGTGGACATTCCATAGAAAACACATTAACTGCGAGTGAATCAAGTTACCGCACAAACCCGAGTACAGTGTCGATGGAAACACCACTTATTGCCACACCTATTGATAACATCAATACTTCACAGAATTTAACAATTTCTCGAACAACACCAGAGATTTCAAGTGAAGCACAGAATAAGAACGAATTGGATAACAACAGAATACAAAGTGATAATCGCATAGCAATTGATACAGCGGTTACTTTCAATCCATTCGTGACCACAAGAACAGGGAGAGTAGTTAGAAAACCCCTACGTTTTAGAGATTAATTCAGACCATAATCTCAATTATAGTTTAAACTTTAGATTTTATCAATTCTTAATTTAACTAAATTAATAGTTTTTATTGTATAGAATAGTTTTATATTTTTATATTTCTATTTTTGTTAGGTTTTAATTATATTCTATACAAAACTTAGTCTTATTTATTAACCAAAGCTATAATTATTAGCGATTTTAAGGATTTATTACATAAGTTCTGAAACTGTCTGACAGTATAACCAGTTTCGATCAAAATAAAATTCAGTTATAGAAGAGCACAGAATACCCAGTGCTCTAACACCCAGTCAGCACCTATTTTACAACACATGTAAAGTTCTTTTGCGGTTGGTTTAAGAACTGGTGCCTCAAACATCACGAGAGGAAAGGCATAATAAATGTCATCACAACTCATCTCATCTCCTCATACTTCACATTTCATCCTATTATTCATCGCATTTCACATCATATCCGTCTCACTCTCACCGCACTTTCAACTCATATTAACTTAAAACTTATTCTCACTAAATCACCTGAACATAGCTCTGAACACAAGACTTCACACCTTTTATGTGATATTTAATTATTTTTATTATTTCCAAGAATTGTTAAAAGTTAGCCACACATAGAGTGCAATACATTGAATGCTTTAAAATTCAGTGAAAGCTTTCAGTGTTTGTAAACTTTGAGCCGAGTTTTCGTTCAATTTATAAGAAGTGTTTGAATGCCAGTTGTCTTTAGTTATAACACATTTATCCTCAATTTGTCTAAGAGTAGAAATAATTTTATTGTGTATTTGTGCCAAAACATGGAATCATTTGTATATATAGTTCCTATTGTTCGGTATCAGAACTTTAGGCCGAATGTGTTCAACCACTTCGTGTCGGATCACGCGTTGAGCGCTGAGTTAGTGCTAGAATTGAACAAAACCTCAAGACATCCGTCTGAAAGAGCGATTAAACTGATGGCTACTGTCGTCAACAGATTCAACGCCGGACGACGACCGGAACCCTATTCGGAGGGCAATCCATTGGCCACACCTTTGGCAGACTATCTCATGGATTCCCCTGATTTGGTTATGACTGCCATCGCTTTGACTTCTTCGGAGAGGAACAGACATCGCGCCGATACTCTTAAAGAACTCTTCATTCGCTATGAATCCGACTTCACTCCGCTTTCACACACTTATGCTGTCGTGAAATCACCCGAAGGCTTGTTTGAATTCGTGGACTTCAATTTGGTTCGTATGTTTGGCTCAATGCTAGCAAAGACTGTCACCCGAGTTGACATATTGGAGGACTGGACACAATTTCTTTGTTCACGTATTTCTTGTGACTATTTGGAGACAAATCAGACTTTAATTCGCGGAAATCTGAATTCATTGGTTCAGAATCTGAACGCAGCGTTCGGGAACATTAAGGCAGTGGTGTTGGACACCGATGACGCCGTCACTGGACTATTGGTTTCATTGAATATCTATTGTATATCTAAACAATGCTCACAATTGATCCGCAGTTTCGCAGTCTCTTCACTGGCTTCTAGGCTTATGATCGATGACTCCTTATTGACTTTGAATGCGATTCTTAAGGCGAATCCGATCCTCACTGTGGACCGTATGTTCACATTCGACAGGAAGAGCAACACTGATATCGGTATCGTTGAAGCAGTGATTGCTTTGTGTAACGACAAGATTGTGAGTCAATTTGGCGTCTCTTTTGGTTTCAACCTTTTGGGAAAAATTATTCTAAACCTGAAGTCTAATCGCATTAACGACCCGATTGTGGAGTCAATAGTGTCGCCACAGATGGAGGAAGTTTTTAGCCGATATGTCGCCACTCAATACGCGACCGCCCGTCTGTCGTTTGGACCGATGTTGTGGCCGATTGCCGCCCTATTGTATTCCCGCAGAGCCACGACTCCTGAAATGAAGTTTGTGTTTATGGCTGTTTCGGCTAAACTCTTCGCCCGTTATGATACCCGTCATCACATGTTTAGACGAGGACTCTATTTGGAAGGACCAAATATCCCATTCCAGAGATATGACAGCCTCATGTCTTATGTCCGGCCCCTCCAGTTTGAAAACTCGACTGTCGATGTGTTGGAGAGAACTGTTTTTTACTCTTCAATGGATAAATTCAAGACATTCTTCGATGTCATACAGATTGCGCTCTCGCTATCTAAAGCCGTTTTTGTGGTCAAAGATTCGCTTGAATTTCAAAAACTGATGAGTAATGCGATTCTCTTCGACAGAGAGTTCAATCTCCAGATGATTGTCATGAAATCTCCGGCTCAGCTCACGGAAGCCATGGCCTCAGAGAAGACAGAATTAGCGAATGCTTTCGAGTATATCACAGCTGAAGGGATTGTTCTTAGAATTGACACCGCTTTGGACCAAACGGTGGATCAAACAAAGCCGTCCTCTGCTTCGCAGAGCTTGCCTCAGCGGTTGGACAACTCCCGTGCCTTTACGGCCCTTAAAGACACACCTCATGTGGTGGATCAGCAGTTGGCGAGCGTGAGTTCGATTATGGCTTTACCTTCGGCCCCCTCATTGGAAGTCCCGATGGCCTCCTCGTCGACCGCATCTGCGGCTCCTCTGTCTCAAGAGATCATCGATTTTAGTGATTTGGACTTTGATTTTCATATGTGATCAGCATTTCTAACGATTAATTACGACTGAATTTGTTTCTATTTTTACGTTTTATTGCTTTTAAATTCATTTTTCAGTATTTCTTTTTCATTTGATTTGTGTTCAGAACTTTGTTTTCATTTATTCATTAATTCATTTTATGATTAATAATTTGTGTTTCCCCTCTGTTTCCCCTTGATTTTGGAAACAATGTTATTAGAGATAATCTATTGTTTCGCCCGGGGGTGTGATGTATGCAATGCATAAATAACTCTTGATTTTAAGACGTATTTTATTGCAATACCATTGAAATGTACAGAAATGGTTATGACGTCAGACACTACATGTGCTGACAATATGAGTCTCGTTTCGATAGCTGTGCTGAACAGTTGTGTGCCTTAACTATATCTGACTATAACTGAATTAATTGTAATAAATTGTATTTTATGTTTAATTAATAAATGATTTGATTTAATAGTATTTGTACTGCTCTTCATATAAACTGTATTTAAGTAAAGGCAGGAATATTCTGTGTCTTATCTGCCAATCATTTCCTGAGATTCTGGTCAGCTCTGAGGGTATAATCATTGGACACATCCAATGATATACACCTTAATAGTAAAGCAATCGGTAAACTAGAAGTAGTTTGTGAATCCAGTAGCGAGACTTCATACCGGCCGTCCGGCCATTCAATTCTATGCATATTTTAATTGAAAATTGCATTATATTAACTTAGCTAGAGTGAATATGAACCAATATGTAGTAGAGGTGGTGTTTGTTGAAAGAACAGAAGTTAATAGTAAATCGGAAATAGATCTGATAGTGAATTCTAATTACATTTTTATTTGAAATTGTATTAAATTAATGTAGAAGAGGAGGTATACGATCCAACATCGGATGTTGAATGTCAATCGGAAGTAGTTCTAATATTTAATACAATGCAAATTTTAATTGGAAAATACCAAATTAGACTTTTATATTGTGACACTATATTTATACAACATTTGCAACAAAAATCAAAAATATTTTACTACTGAACGTATTAATATTTCCTAAAACCAACGAAGAAACGGAAGTAATACGGTGTGCAAAAATTACTATTTATTAATAAAAGCATTTGATAATGCTAAAACTTGCATTGTACCATTCTTTGATAAATTATTTGACAATAAACTTATTTTGAATTTGAATTTATTTATTGTTTAGACACGGATTTCACTCAACCGAAGCTGATTTCCAGTAAAGGCGTGTTAGTTAACAAATTATAATTACAAATGTATATAAAATATGAATAATTTAAGCAATAATGAGAAAATGTTTTAAATTAGTTTTAAATGATATAAAATTTTGATTTTCCCTAATATTTAAATCTATACTGTTATACAATAGTATTCCAGAATAAAAAATAGTATTTTTAAAAGCGACAGAACTAGTAATGGTTAGCTCTAGTTGTTTATCAACTCGTCCTAATAGATGATTCTTTAATTTTAAAGAAGTCTGCATTTATTAGGAGAGAGACCGTTGAGACTGCGATAGATAAATATCGCCGGAAAATAATGTTTGCTGAAATTGTCCAGAAATGAAAACAAATTAAACTTTCGATACAATTGTTTTATATCCAATTCTGTGCAATCAATTTCTTTTGCTCATCTTCTAATAAAATTTCCAATCCTTTCATAATGTGTTTTATAAGTTAAAACATATAAACAAATGCCATAATCAATGATTGGTTGGACTAAAGCTTTATATAACATATTCATAGCATTTTCGGACAAAAATTGTTTTAATCGACAGAATAGGTTTATTCGGTTTGATATATGTTTATTAATGTATTCGATATGCTTATTGAAAACCAGACGTCTGTCAAAATATACGAATAATATTTTAGTTGTAATAACATTTTGAATATGGTTTGTATCAATTACTACATTCATATCAAATATGTCTCGCCCGGAAAGACAGACATTAAAATAATTATTCTTTTGATAATTAATGCTTAAATCATTAATTTTCATCCAATTACTGATGATATTCAAAGTAATGTTGACTTTAATCTCCAGTTCTTTAGCAGACATAGCACTACATAACAAAGTACTATCGTCTGTGTACAGATATATATCTTCTGGAATTTTTGTGTCCATTAAGTCATTAATAAATATACAAAAAAGTAAACTGCCGAGGACTGACCCGTATGGGACACCTCTTGTGACTTCCAAAAGATCAGATTCTTGTTTTCCAATTTTGACAAATTGTGTTCGTTGAGGTAAATAAGATTTAAACCATTTTAGCGCATTATTTTCAAAACCAAAGCGCTGGAGTTTTTGAAGTAAATGGTTTTTGATGGTTTACTGAATCGAATGCTTTTTTAATGTATAAAGTAATGACACAAACTTTGTTCTTCTTTTTTAATTGACTGTGAATTGATTTAAGAATAGATAATTGAGCGTCATTACAGCAATGCTTAGGTCTGAACCCAAATTGAGAATCGCTCAGAATTTTGTTTTGTTATAAATACTCGAATAAATAATTGAAAACAATTTTTTCTAATAGTTTATTCGTTTCTGTTAAAATAGAAATTGGTATGTAATTCGATAGATCAGATCTATGACAGGATTTCTGTAATGGCCTAACTCTTGCTTTTTCCATATAAGCGGTACAACTCATTTCTCAAATGATTGATTAAATAGTGAACTAATAATCTTAGGCACAGAAGGAAGTTTGTGCGATATGCCGTCACAACCCGTAGATTTGTTTGCGTTCAACTTAACGATTAACTCATTTACTATCTCTTTAATAACTTTTGTTAAACTAAATATTTTGTCACTTATCAGTCTCAATATATGGGTAGATGTGTTAGAACGGTTGACCACATCATTAATAGTGAAATGACGGTTAAGTTGGTTGACATCAAGGATAGGTTTATTTGTTTTAATTTTTTAGCTCTTTTTGTTTCCACTACTTCTGAGACGATATTCGAAAGGTTTCGCGGATTTTTGTCATTTTTCTAAATTTGATTTGTAAATCAATTCTTTTGTAGTTTTCTCAATAAAATATTGATAGTATTTCTTAGACTTTTATATTCATTGAATAAGTGCTGGGA
>JAQFXN010000439.1:0-22334 GCA_034693365.1 Liacarus xylariae | reverse complement strand
CTTAAGAGCATTTTTAGAGAGAAATAGTTTAATTTATTTGGTGAAGATTTGGTGCAATATTGCATATTATCTGAATAGAAATCTCATGCAATTTATTGCATGAAAATCATTGCACATAAACCTTGCAATATTTGTTGCGAGTATTGCCTGTTCTGTGCAACGTTATCTGAACACAGCTATACACATCTTTGCATCCATGCATTATATCCACATCTCATTACTCAAATTAATAATTTCAAAAATTGAAATTAATACTCTGGCCATAATAAAACTAATATCATGTTTGATATTTTTAATTTAAATATTATGATGTGGATATAATGTATAAAATGCAAATAAGTGTATCACTTTATATTTCCACCACAGTACTTATATTCTTATTGAAGGTCAGGCCGATTTATTATATTCTTCTAGGCTGTGGCCAAAGTCTGCAATTTTATAAGCCTAGACTATCAAGGCCTAGGGTCATGATTTTCGGGCCTGTGCACATTGCTAATTAATTATAAGAGGGAGTATTCAATTTCATGTAAAACAAAACTTAAGTTCGAAAAATAACAAGGAATGTTCTAGAAAAGTTTCAATGAGGGTGCAATATGTTGCCTATATCCTCTCTGGTCATTTAACATTCCAATGTTAGTTCTCTCACATTAGGGAATATTTTACAAGACTGACAGTGAGAGTCGACCCAACCATTACTGTTATATCGCAAACACAATTTGTGTCATTGAATCGTATAGTCGTTGCAATTGAATTACATTATATATTAACTCAACTCAAGTGGTATTGTCTATAGAAATGTTGTACAAGTGATCTGTGCATTGATTGCACATACAATTGATTCGCTGTATTGAAAAATAGTGAAGCAATACTTGCAATTGAATTGATGTAAAGGAGTTTTTTTTATTGTAAAGTATTGTTATTACAGTCGTAACGCTATATTGATATTACTGTATATTAGTGTACATAAGATTGCATACAATCACACAATGATTTGTTTCATTAAATTTAATATTCATTTATTTATATAATAATTAATAATAAATGTTTATATCCTATCGTTTCCTCTAATATCTCAACCGATTATCTGATATTAAACACTAAAACATCACTAAAATGAAAGACAGAAATGATTTTGATTTATAAATATTGACAAAAAATATTGGTTTAAAAAATAAAAATCAAATACCCATTGATTGGAATAATGGGTGAAATAATACGTTTCCAACAGACAGACCATGAGATCAAGGGTTGGCTCTATAAGTGGACTAATTATCTGAAGGGATATCAGAAGAGATGGTTTGTGCTCTCCAATGGTCTCCTCTCGTACTACAGGTCTGTGGGGTTTGGGTTCTCATTCAGTGATTATTCACTGATTAAGACATCAATTATTGAAAACATATTTTCATTGAATTGAATTAAAATAACGAATATTTAGTGAAAATGAGTCTAATTTTGATTTGAATTGATTGCTAGGAATCCAATGGAAATGAGTCAGTCGTGCAGAGGAACCATAAGTCTGGTGTCTGCGGTCATCCACACCGAGGACTCGTGTAATTTTGTGATCGCAAACGGAGGGACGACTCAGACCTTTCATTTGAGGGCTTCCAACGAAATAGAGCGCCAGAAATGGGTGACAGCACTCGAATTGGCTAAAGTCAGGGCCATTCGACTCCTGGACTCGGAGGACGACGACGTTTACGATATGAATAATGACAAAAACGAATTACAGACTGTTCTCAAGTGTTTGGCCACGAAATTGGAGACATTACACACATGTCATGACGTGATTATAAAACACGGATCCGCTCTTCAGAGGTCTCTAATAGAATTGGAACAATTGGATAATCCAAACGATGCCATCACTAAAAGCAAAACAGTCAACGAAAGAGCGACTCTTTTTCGGATCACTTCTTCGGCAATGATTAACGCGAGTGCAGAGTATCTGACTTTAGCACAAACTCACGCAAAGAAGTGGCAAAAACTGCTTCAACACGAACACGAGTCAAGACTCAGACTGGAAGAACTGGTGGAACAGTTGGCTAAACAGCACTCACATCTGGAGCAGAGGGCCATCAAACAGGTGGCCAACAGTACAGCGAATGTGAATCCAAACAACAATTCAGACGACGACGAGTTCTACGACGCGGAGGAAACGAACGCAGACTTCATCGTTACGTTTCCGGGAAAAGCCCATAGAATTAGTAATACATCTAATGTTCAAACAAATAAAGGCAAACAAAACTCGAATACTTCTTCATCTGTTCTGCAAAACAATTACGACGAGTCCTCTGGCAGTGAAGAGAGTGACGACGACTGCGAGCAATCGGCCGCCGGAGTCATCACTCGAAAGAAGTCGCGCCAAAAGAGTCTTAACCTCAAAGACCTGAACGCTTCGAATATCGTCGCAAAAGTAGTCACCGATCCTAATGACGCCGAATCGAGTAAGTCGTCCAGTACTCCAACCACTCCTCTCTCAGCTATCGATAAAGTAAACACATTCAGTACTGACAATAGTCTAAAGCGCATACGTCGCACAACAATCCCTGAGCGCCCAAACCAAAGCCTAAATTTGTGGTCTTTCATGAAGAACTGCATCGGAAAGGAATTGACCAAAATTCCAATGCCTGTCAACTTCAACGAACCCCTATCTATGTTACAGAGACTCACAGAGGACTATGAATACGCAGACCTTTTGCACAAGGCTTCCAAAGTGAAGGACAGCTGCGAACAGTTGACATATATCGCAGCTTTTAGTGTCACCTCTTATGCCACGACTAGTAATAGAACCGGAAAACCATTTAATCCTCTTTTAGGTGAAACATATGAATGCGATCGAAGCCAAGACTTGGGCTGGAAATGCCTCTCTGAACAGGTATGTCTCCACACAAGCTTTAAAATAGCAACTCATAAGCCAATAAACCCCTGACCACAGGTGAGTCATCACCCGCCAATGCTGGCCCAGCACTGCGTGGGAAAGGGCTGGACGTGTTGGCGAGAGTTCGCCCTCTCCAGCAAATTCAGGGGTAAATACCTTCAAATCACTCCTTTGGACATAACTCACTTGGAGTTTGAGTCGAGTGGCAATCACTACACGTGGAAGAAAGTGACGACAACTGTGCACAACATAATTGTGGGCAAACTCTGGGTCGACCACAACGGGGATATGACTATCACTAATCACACGACTGGAGACAAATGTCACCTCAAGTTTATTCCATACAGTTATTTCTCAAGAGATGTTCCGCGAAAAGTAATGGACTTTGAGTTCAATACAAGTGTTTGTTTTCACTTCTAATCATTTGTCTCTTTAGGTGACGGGAGTTGTGGTCGACAACGACGGAACACCAAAATGGGTACTTCAGGGCACGTGGGATAACAAAGTAGAGGCCGCAAAAGTCATTAATAGTCACGGGTCGGCCAAAGGAAAACCGATTCTCGAAACGGCCACTCCTAAAGTGCTTTGGAAGCGAATATATCCGCCGTTAGAATCAATTTATACTTTTAGTTAAAGTAATTAAAAATAATGTAATGTTTTGTTATTTGACTGAATAGAGCCGAATACGAGCGCATGTATAACATGACATTACTCGCTGTCCAACTCAATGAACCCGAACCTAACGTCGCGCCCACTGATAGTCGAGAGAGACCTGACCAAAGACTTATGGAAGAGGGGAAATGGGATGAAGCGAACACTGTTAAGGGTGTACTCGAAGAGAAACAAAGAACTGTTCGCAGACTTCGGGAAGAAGAGGCGGAAAAGGCGGCCGCAGAGGGAAGACCTTATATGCCTTACCAACCGGTTTGGTTCAGCAAAAAGAAAGACCCCATAACTGGAAATCCGGTTCACATGTTTTCCGGAGAGTACTGGAGCTCCAAAGAAAGGCAGGACTGGTCTAAATGTCCCAAAATATTCCTCGAATGAAGGCTTGACTTAAATATAAATTTTGGTGCCTTTGCTCTCATTATACAAACGGACTCACAATCGATAGCCGTTTCTCAACACAAAAACAACTCTTAATTGAAAAACACATTCATTTATCGCCAATTTTGATGAAAAATAATTTTAACGAATTTTTTGTGCAATTCTTTTGTTTAATAATGTAATAGTTATTCCGTTTAATATTTATTTCCTATTTTGTTGATAAATGAAACGTTTAATTGATTTTAAATAATGAAAAAACTACACAAAATGTGATTAAATTTTAACAAATTATTCTAAATTTTTCTGAACATTACTTCACTTTCATTCATGTGATTGAATACTATTTCAGAAACCATTCTTTTGGACAATTTATCAGCGATTCTAAAGAACAGGAAAAGTCCCAACACTTTAAATAAAACTATAATTAAAGTTCAGTTTTGGGTGAATTCAAACTATTTTTGCTAAAACTCAACAAAATATTAAGCCTTCCTTTCAATTCATTTTTCTTATTGTCCGTCAGTTTTTCGGAAACAATTCCATTCACTCTCTGTGTCTCACTTGCAATGAATTGGTTCCCCCTTTGCATCACTTTATCCATTAGTTTAACGTAAATGTCGGCCCATTTTATGTGCTCTTCGTTTGTCAATTGACTCAATCGCTGTTTGGCTTCAGTAATAACACTAATTCTTTGGTCTTCTGTTATATTCTGAGACATAAAACGTTCGGCCAATTCATCGAATTCTTCTAAACACATATTCAATGGTATTCTTATTCCCGAAAGTTTACGAATGAATCGAATTATAGAATCGGATTTGAATTCTTCGCCAAAACTTATAGGGTTTTCAAGGTTTCCGTCAATAAATAGCTTAAGAACTGGAAAATCATCTCTAGATATGCCGTACTTTAGGGCCAAATCCATGTTTTCCTTTTCGCCAAACTCTTGAACCCCGACTTCAGCCAAAAGTAAATCACTATTCGCTGCAATTTTGGCCACTTTTTCGAACTCTTCGTGTTTTTCTCCGTACGGATACTGAATGTCAAACTTAACTAATGTTACTCTGAATTTGCTTATTATCTGAATTCAAAAAAATAGTTTTTATTAAAAACTTTTTAATAAAAAATTTGATAAAATTTTTTTAACTTTTTTCCAAACCTTATTAAAAGTGATTGAATCCAAAACTACAGAACCACTCATTGCTAACAACTCTGATATCATTTGCATAATTATTAGCGAAATAAGTGATAAAACTATTGAGAACTTCATAATAACTTCTATTGTTGTTATTCCTGGACTTAAATCAATAAATCAAACCAAAAGTTTAAGCTATTTATTGATTGATTGAAAAGTTGTCAAAATTGAAGTGTCTTTTGAATACGTGTTGTGTCGGCGATGAACGGCAAGAGATGTCAGGATTTAAGACAGGGATGAATGTGCAAAACTGCTTTTAGTTGTCTATTGTATCGTTTCTTTCCTTCAGGAATAATGCAGAAATGCCCAGTGCATGGCATTTCCCCCTAATGGTAAATTGTTTAAAATGGAAGACAAAGTGTGAAACTTATTATTAGTTGATTATCAATTAAATACCCAATGGTAGTGGAATTCATGTAAGCAGAATGAAAACGATTTATTGGAGAAACTTTATTCGAGTTATTTTCATTGATATTTAGATTTAAATTTTGATCTGTATTTTAATTATAAATTTAATTTGACCTTATTTCTGAATAATATGTGGAAATAAATACCCATAAAATATTAGCATACCCTTAAGCAGAGATGCGCAAAGGAAAAAATTCCAGGGATTATTGGTTTTTGGCGAGGTTAGGGGTGTATTCCAGGTTGTGACGTCATAAATTTTGCCAACTTTTGGACAGGGGAGTCTAGGAGGTGGTATTTCGCAATCTTCAAATTCTTGTAGAATTCATTGAAAATGACATAATTTAACAGTTCTTTATCTAATTTTGTAAGAATTTAACAGAATTTGGGAAATTCATGATGAATTCTATAAGAATTTATCATAATTTGACAAAATTTTGTTGATTTCCTAAGAATTTATACAGAATATTCCATATCATCATCAAATGAAACTACTGTTAAGTTACTAAATGTTTATTGTTTGTTCGGGTGAAAATTTGTGTGACGCCAATATGCCAGGCATTGGTGAATATGGTTGGGTCGCACAGGTGTGTTGACGGACATGTGGGAGGGTTTGAGAGAGTTTAAAGATGGATGACTTGTGTTGAATTCAATGACAATACAGTCTACGAGAGTATGAATGAGTGAATTGTGAGGAAAATAAACTGAAATCTCATATAATTTGTATAATTGGTTACAATTGTAAGCTTAGGACGAGTTAGTGATGACTCGCTTTTGCGTTTAAATGCATTCAATGTTTTAATTAAGACAATTGCGAAGACATATAATTAATGGCAATCATATCCAACATTGAATAGCAGTTGTGAACGATTGACGACTGAAATGATAAACAATTACTACAATCAAGAAAATGATGTTTATGTGAGTCGAGTCCAGACATTGCTATTATAAACCGATTCTTAATATTAATCAATGAATACAACCATTGATTGAGTTTTTTGCCTAAAATTTTTGCTATTATTTTAAATTCAAAACAATATTTACACTAATTATCGATAGATTTGTTTTGAAAAACAGATATTGTTTTCAATTTATGCTCTCATTTGACACTATTTTTCATTCACTTAATTAATACGTATTTATATATAAAACTACATTGAATTTCAATAAACACTGGGTTTTAGTTAAAAAACCAAACGATTTATTGAATAATTAATCGGAAATTACTTTAAAAAATACAATTTCCTTATCGTTTCAATTGTTTATTCATTTAATTGTCTTTTATTCAAAAATGTCTTATCAATGGTTAGAATTGATTGCAATTATAGTTAATATTTTCGGACAATTTATATGAAAAGCAAATGTCTTAATGTTTTGCTTATATTTTAAATGTATTAATTGAGTGAAGAATTAGTGAATTTAAGATTAATTTTGATTTATATTACAATTGGTTTGTATTGTTTTAGTATTGGTTTGTATTTATAAACAATTGATTTAATTCTGAATGAGCTGTGATTTGAAACCATATCTAATAAATAGTTGAAACGAATTTGTGTTAACAGTAATAGAGAGACAAAATCCTTGAGTTATACTCCACTCAACTCAGTCTAAGTCTTACTCAACAGTGAAGCAGAGCTTAGATATGGAGTGAATGAGTGAACGATAGATAGCTTTAAATTGCTATCATTTAATGAGTAGTGAATCAAATTCACAATTGTTTTAGCACTGATTCACTCGACCTGTACTCGCATTTCGCGACAATCACTGGAACGCAACCAATATTTCAATTTTCATATCAAATAGTGAGCCATTGAGTTGAGATAAGGCCAAAGACGCCCTAATATTAAAGCAAAGTTTGAATTTGTTATCAGTTTTAGTCTATTTCTACTAATTTCGACACATGTGTTGCCGTTTAGTCTTTAAATGACCTCTATTTCAGTCGACAATCAGTTTATGCATTCAATCATTTACTGATTTAATGTTTGATTTTCTAATTTAAACATTTTTCAAACAATTGTTTTTATCGATTCTTTAGTTTAATATTTATTCCCATTTTTTAAATACAAAATTGTTTTTATATTTTCAGTCGATTTAAAACTAAATTTTTAGTCATTTTAATAGAATTTTAAATCGATTGTAATGAATGTGTGAATCTATCATAGGCTGAGACCTTGGCTGCAGACAAGGCGTTATCTGATTTGTCTGAAGAACAACTGCGAGACGTATTGGAACAATTGACTGACCACAACCTGCCCGACAGCGAGAAGTGTCCATTAGTGCGACGCCTGAACGCCGAGAATGCCTCGAAAGACGAATCAGATTTAGTTATTTCACGGTTTTGCAAATCTTCTTCGAGTGCTTCCGCTGCCAACACATGTCGTAATAATAGAAAGTCTCGTTATTTGCAAAGGAGTGGCTCTAAAGACGCTGAATGTGTTAGAGAAAAGACCAATGGGTCGAACATAAAGAAAGTGCATTCCTCTCAGTCTTTACAAGACTTGATGAGTAGCGCCAACTCTGACTGCGACTCAACAGCTATGCGAGCGATTGGCGCGACCCGTAGTAGTGGTAAACAACTAAACAAAGCCAACTCTTTTACTATGCCTTCGGGTTCTCAACACTTTTGTAAGAATAATAACATTAATGTCAATAAAGAAGGCTTTAGTGAACTGTTGTCTTCGCCGGAGTTGAGAACTAGTAGTCAATTGCAAACACAACAAACACAGCACTCATTGAAAGGCACCCGCAATAAGAGCGTCAAATCGCGTCCCACTTCATACATATCCACTTCATCGGTGACGGCTCTGTGCGAAAACTCACAAAACGATTCGAGTGTTAAGAGTGATGACGAGTCAGGCGTCTCGAGCGCAGCCCTCTCTGACCCAACCATTTCTAGTCGCACTGTTCACGAGTGTTACGCCACTCAATCCGTTTATACGGATAACCATAATATAAATTGTGATAAAAACTGTAGCCCTCTTTGCAATAGTAGTGCGCCTGCAGTCGAACACGAGTGTTGTACCCAAACAGAATACATTGAAATGAAGGACTTGGGCCGCAGAGTCAATATTATTGAATACTCGAGTGAACGGGACGTGAATATTGAGGACCAACAGAAGGCGTTCGACTCGTTTATAGATTTGGGCCTAAAAACTGTTAGCCCTAAGGATGTGATCAAAACAGGTGTCGCCGAACGAGTTGTTAACCATAACTGCGATTCCGACGCAAAAGAGTTCTCTAATATGTCTGAAGACAACAAATTAATTCAATTTCAAGGTTTGGACACATTTTTATTGCTTAATCCATAGCTTTAGAACTAACACTACATAAACGCCCGATTAGGTAATGAAGGCCTCACTAAAGCCTCTGACCCGACGAATCCATATCAAGACTCAGGTATTTATATAATTATATGATATGTAGTGTTAGTTGTACTCAATCAACGCGTTTGTATGCAATCAATTGAAACTTAGGTCAAATTTTTTGGCTTTTAGATTTAGCCAATATTCAGCACATGCAGACTACGCAATCATACAAAGACCCGGCGCTGTATGTATCGAATTATTTTTATCTTATTATCTCTCTATTCCTCTCCAAATAAAAACGTTTTGTTTTGTTTTTCAAATTAAAAAAATACTCAAATTTAGTCGAAATTCTAATAATAGTCGCGAAAAAAAGAAAAAGAAGACTGAAGTGCCGGTTAAGATGGCGGAGGAGATCAAGGGTCACATCGGCTTCAAAGACGTGGAATATCTGGAAGCGTTCGTCAACTCTTCGGGAAACGAGTCGTCAAAACAGTTGACGGAAATGAATGCCAAAAACGGAGCTCTTTTTGTAAGTAATTCTGTTAAAGAAAGTGTCAAAAAGAAAGAAAAAGGCATTCAATTGACAAACAATGTGTCGAAACGAAAGAATCCAAATGTGTCTCTAAATCAAAGTGTGGCCCAAAACAAGAACAGCGTTTCGCCAAACATTCCTCTCTCGACTTCTTCGTCCTCTTTCAGCAGCGATGAGGCGAACGGTGTTATCAAACACTCAGACTTTGCTCAAAGAACTGATTCACTAACGCGTGAAACTACTAGTCCTGTGAACTCTAGTTCTGACTCTAAAGACAAAATAGTTTTGAATCGCGAAGACTCTGACCTTTTAGACGACGAAAAGCTATCGAATTCAACGATTAATTCATCGTTTTCTTTGATGACTTCCAATGTTAGTGCAGAACTGCTATACACGGCCTCCGACTCCGAAATGGCAGACAAGGGGTTCGTCACACCGAAGAGCAAACATTTCAAACGACGCAAAGGTCTTATGCGTCGAATCGATAGACATAGGAATCAAAGATCTCCAAACCGGTCGATGCAGTCCTCGACCTCAACCACTCCTTCGTCATCGACTGTTTCGGCCACTGCTGGCTATGAAAGGTTTGGTGGAATGAGAGGCTATGAGAGCGAACGGGAATATACGGATGACTACCGAAGAGCGCAGAACAGCTCTGTGTGCAGTCGTCGTAAGTCGTTGTCATCAGTGCCTCATTCGGAACAGAACTCTGCCTACAATTCTGATGGAGAACTATCCTCTCATTCGATGCCTATTCGAAACGATTCACTAAACACTGACAAAAGCAATTCGGAGTCGCGAACCACTCCGTCGTCTATATCTTCGACACCGAAGGCCTCGTATGCAGACATCGCTAAGACTTTGAATTTGTCCAAAAGGTCTTCAGTCGACGCAATCTATACAACAAATGTCACGATTGGAACGCTTTCTATAAACACTTCAGTGCAATACCAAGACTTTCCTCAATTAGATCTATCGCTGACTCCTGTGACCGATGTCTCCACCCCTTCCTCACCAAACAATTCAAAAATGATCAAAGCGTTGGTATCGCCGCCACAGAAGACAGTGTCAGAAAAGAAAGACCAAAACAGTGATTCATATAGTGCTCCGACTTCGATGACTAATACTCCGGTACCGCAACCCATACCGCAAAATGAGTGCCTTTTTAGTGAGACAGTGAAGGACAACAACACTTGTGATGAGAAAACTATTGAAACGAGTGAAGTGTCATTAGTTCCGGCTGTCATAATGTGCGACTATTCAGAATCCGTTCCAATCAGTGATATCGGATCCGTTACCTTCGGCTTCTTTGAAGATTTGAGCGCCAATTCTGTACAAAATGTCGATAAAAGCGAATCCAAAACAAATAGTAACGAATCGACTGAACTAAAGGTAGGAAAGGGTTTGAATTAATTGCAGTCAATTCGCCATAAACTGAACACTTTTTCGGAAATTTCAGGCAAAGAGTCCGATCAAAACTAGTCCCGAAGCAAAAAGTCATGTGAATAACAGCACTCAAGTGAGTGACGTTGGACTTACTTATATAGACGTCGATAAGAAGAGCTTTAATTACGAACATATTATAGGTTTCATCAAAACGGGTCAGTATTTCATAATAATTGTTTGATTTTTCAAATATAATTAACAATCGGTTTGTTTTGTACCAAAGCCTGGGATAACGCGAAACGCGATTATCAATTAGAAAGTGTCTACGAGTCGAGCCATAAAGTCAAGTAAACAAAGTTTGTGCCACTTTTGACAAAATGGACTAATTATGAAATGTAATGAAAAAACGTTTTGATAAATACATTGAATGTCATCAAAGTTTTTAAACTTCATCTCAATATAACAATTCATTTATTTTTCGTGCATTTTATTCAGTTGTGAAACAAAGGAAACAAATTTAAAACTAAGATATTATACACTTAAGTGTCCTTTAATTTACTGAAAATGGATTTGCATCTCATCTCCACTTAAACCGAATGACGTTTCGACTCATTTAATCCGTATTACTATTACTTCAATCGATTGGTTATATTTATCGACGAATAATCTCTGTTTTCGACACAAATATCGATAAAAATGAATATTAAATTCAAATAATATAATGAAATGATTTTGTGAGACATCTCTCAACAGATATTAATTTTGTCTACAAATAAGTGCAACTGTTCTGCAGTTTTCACACAACTTATGGATAAAAGTTATTAATATTATTATAATTTTGTTAATTTTGATCGACGTTTATATTGAATTGTTTTAACTCAGAAAAACTGATTAAATAATAATTAGAAAAATATATTAATTGTGAAGAAATTGAGAAGAATTGACCCAAAGTTGGAATGTTTTTAATTTTATTGATTTTTTTTGATTATGAATTGAATTTATGATTATTGGAAAAAATTCATCAAAAATATAATTACTGTTTCGTTAATTTTTATTGCGATAAATGTTTCGCTAAAAGTATTTTTTCTCTTTTTGTTTCGATTAACTCCGAGTCTAAACTCATTTATAGATTCCATTTTAAAAATAATTGGGGCTTTGATTAGAAGCCTATCATTAGAAGCGAATATTAAAAGTTAATTAATTTGAATATTTTTCTGATTTTAAATTAAACAAAATCTCTAAATAAAGTGCTGACCAATAGATCAATTTATAAAAAGGAAAGAGCAAAAGACTCAGCACTACTCAAGAATTGCGACCAAAATTTCAGAATAATTGTCCTCAAAAAGGAAACGGAACTCAATTGCCATAAATATAGTTAATGATTGTTAAAGTATTTAAAGATTTTTTTAATTGACTTATTGTTATATCAATTATATTAAGAATTGTTTGTATTGTTTTCTAAATATAAGTTAGTTTTGTTCGACTATTGAGTGGCAATTGTATTGAGACGTGCTTTAGATCAACGTTTCCTCTGAAGAGACAATATTTTAGATTAAGTATAAAAACATTGAATGACATTATAAGAGTAAAAAGAAATGTAACACCAATTCGAACAATAAAATAAAGAAATTTGTCATTTAATTAGTTTATTTGCAAAAATATTCTTTGCTTTTATTTTAGAATTCTTCCCGAGTTATCCATCATTTTGTTAAACAACAGGAAATAAACTAAGCCCTGGAAACGATAAAAGGCCTACACTTTTCGACCAAAGCTGTCAACAGAAGGTCATCAATGGTAACAACGGACTGACTGTCGGGTATTCCGTAGACAAAGTTTTTTAAAATTTGACCAAATTTAAACAAGAATTTACACCAAGGAGTAGCACGGAATACCCCCTGCGATTTTGTTTGCGACCCCTATATGCTCGCTCGCGATGTACCCCTCCTCTTGTAGGGTTTTCAAGCATTTTGAGGCTCCATTATTGACATATTTTGTTAAAAGAATATTCTGCAATATTTTCTTCTAATTCGTGTTGAATCTTATCAAATATAGTTAATAATAAATAATGCATAAAAACTAGTATAAACTTTAAACTAGTTTTTATTGAAAAAATCGACATTTTAAAAATACTCCCTTTTTACCTCCCTGTCCAAAATTTGGCAAAATGACATCACAGTCCGGAATACCCCCTTCCTCGCATTTTGACAAAAACAAATACCTTCCTTAGTTTGTAATCTTTGCGTATCCCTGAAAATTTTATAAACTACCCATATATTCTAATAAAATGAATAGTTTTACCAATTTTAGACTGGAGAGTCCAGAAGCAGGTTTTTTAGATTCTGATTTTTTGTTAACTTTTTTAAAACCGGTTTTTATGTCTCATTAATCATTTATTAATTACAAGAATTTGACAGATTATTCCGAAAAAAGCGCTCATTTCTAACAAAACATTTTTATTAATTAGAATAAATAACAAGTTTAAAAGAATTTTATCTAACTTGTACATGTTTATATTCTTGATTTTTCAATATCACTTCAATTATATCAAAGCAAAAGAAATTGATGAGTTGATTTAAAATATTTTGTTTTTGGTAATAATTCAACAATGTGATCTTACATAAATATAATGAAAATAAGTTGTTTTAAATCACCATGCCACTACGACTGCCACTGCCACAGTAGGAGTCCTACTCCTAGACTAGGATCGCTTGTAATTAAAACAGAGTTAATGTCTCCATTGAATAATAAAAGAAAGCAAAATATTAAAATTAAGTTTGTATTTGAGCCCCTGTTCAGCAAAACTGGTTTAATTTAATGATTGAAATGACTAAAACACTTAAGAAGATAATGTCCAACAGTTGTCCGATTGGGTGCTTTTGTTTGCGAGGCGTGTCTTCGTGTGAGGCCTTACACGTGGATATAATGACAGCTATAATACACTATTAGTCTATTATATAATGTTATGCATTGCTCTAAACCTAAGTCTAATATAATAACAATATTTGTTTGCAATAATTAAACATTTGATTAAATAGTTATTAAAACAAATAAATGACAACTTTCTTAAAGAATAAAAATTATTAAAAACTCTTAAATGAATAACAAATGACAACAAATAAAAGGAATTAATAGTAAAGAAATGGTTCAAAACGAGAGAAACGGTTGCATTAAATCCAATGCAGACGTGATGTTCAATAAGATCGCACTTCTTATAGCCATTGCCTTCGGGTTCGCAGTGTTGGCGATAATGATATTAATCAACGACCAGTTGCCGGAGCCCTATATGGACGAGATATTCCACGTCCAACAGACACAGACCTACTGTAAAGGCAACTTCACTTATGTATGTCTCATGTCTTCAATTGTTTGTCACTATTTCTAAACCAAACCTCAATTACAGTGGAATCCGAAGATAACAACCCCTCCCGGGCTATACCTCACAACTCTTGGATTTCTTAAACCCTTTTCAGAGTTGTATGCCTTCGGAGAAGAGGACGAAACAAAGATTTGTCCGCTTTTCATATTAAGACTAATGAATGTGATCTTCACGTGTGCTAACAGTTATTTAATGTATTTGATATCCGTTCAGATCCATCGGTTCGCACCCGTAAGTCATACATGTCTTCCATTGGTTTAATTGTTTTGTTGGCTTTCAATTACAATTTTAGAACTAAATTATGTTTTGTTTGTGTTTTTTTTTGTAGAGAACTTCCAAACTTATGCTACTTTTGTCGTCCGTTTCGTTGGCAACCCTTCCGCCACTGTTTTTCTTTTCGTTCCTCTACTACACAGACCCGGGCTCTCTGTTCTTCGTCCTATTGATGTATATGTTTCACTGCAATAACTACGAATGGTTGGCCTCACTGTTCGGCGCCATCTCTTTGCTCTACAGACAGACGAATATCGTTTGGCTCTTCTTTCTGTCGGCGCACACGAGTCTTAAGGTAAGCGCAGATACTTATAGTCATTATTTCCACTTTTTTTTGTCTCAACTTTAATATTAGAGACTGGAATTAATTGTAATAATCATTAATAGCTTGCAATTCAGGCAATACCTGAACAGGTATTTCACTCTTCACTCATTAGGTTTACATTAAATCCTTTGTTTCGTTAATTGGGGTCTAATTCTTATCGATATATTTACAGCTTTTAAACCGAATTCCGGACAAATCTAAGAAAAAGTTTATCTTAAAGTCATTACTTCAGGCGTCGCCACAAATACTGATGGTTTGTGGCGGTTATGCTTTGGTTGGAATAGCTTTCGTTGTATTTCTCGTTTACAATAAAGGTTTGCAATTCTGGACTCAAAAAAAACTCTGAATTAAGCCTTCAATCGATTTAATTATAGGCATTGTTTTGGGCGATCGGTTATCACATGAGGCAGTTCTACATTTGGCACAAATACCGTATTTTCTAGGATTCGTTTCATTTTTTGCCTTTCCCTGGATTTTCACCGCAAATAATATCAAAAAGTTTGTGGCCATTTGTATGAGACATCCCTTAAGAGTGATTAGTGCTGTCCTGTCGATGGCCTTACTATTGAACAGATTCTCATACACTCATCCCTATCTGTTGGCCGACAACAGGCACTACACGTTCTATATATGGAAACGCATTTTGGGCAGAGAGGGTTCAATCCTTCCCTATGCTGTGATCCCAATCTATGTGTTCACAGGCGTAACAATGTTTCAATTACTGCAACGAAAAGACTCCAATTTTAAGACTCTATTCATGTTTTGCACTTTGATATCAATAGTGCCTCAAAAACTGTTAGAACTCAGGTATTTCATAGTGGCGTTCATTATGTGGAGGCTTAACATCGCGCCCACCAGTGCCACAATCTTGACTCTGGAATTAATTTTATATACTTTAGTAAATGCTTTTACTATTTATTTCTTTGTTTTCCATACTTTCAAATGGCCTCAAAATAATGAATTGCAGAGAATTATGTGGTAATCAATCGCTTCTCTACTCTATTATCGCATATATTTATAACTTAATTGAGAACTAATTATATCTATTATTTATTTTTGCAATAAAATTAATACAACTCTAAGAATAAATGGATAATCTTTTGCATGAATAGTGCACAGTTCACAAGGGTTTACCGGATTAAAGGAGGGGTAAGTAAAATGACTGATTGTATACTAAAATGACTGATTGGCCATTGACCAAAAAACCGTTTTATAGATTCATTTATGTGAAATTGGCTATTCCTGGGCCAATAGTCTGATAGTCTGGCACTTTACCATAATAGTCCACTCCAACTAAAACTAACGTATTTATTGACGTAATCTATGAACGAATGAGTCATTCATTTTACACATTTCTAAACAATATTTACATTGAATTGCGTTTTGAAAGCATTTTATATTAAATTAAAATAAAACAAAACTAAAACCAATTTATTTAATCCAAAGGTTTGTAAATATATTTATTGATTGAAAATTGCAATTAAATGATTTGATTGTGATTTAGATTTAATTAATCATAAAATCTGAGGACAAATACAATCAATTGATTGAGTGATGTATAACGGAATCGGTTTACAGACGGCTCGCGGAAGCGGTACTAATGGTTACGTTCAGAGGAATCTGTCTTTTGTTAAACAATTGAAGAATAAAATTGATTACAAAAGTGAAGACGACTTAAAACGATTGGAGAGAGAGTTGAATAGAGTTCCCAATAAAGAGATTTTAGAGCATCAGAACAAACGGCAAATTGAGCTGAAATGCCTTCAAATGCAGGAACTCATGGAAGAACAGGGGTTTGTCTCTCACAACACTCATCCACACCACTGACCACTCATTTGTATTTATTTCATTCATTTGTTATTTAGTTATACTGAAGAAGAAATTGAAGCAAAAGTGAAAACATTTAGAGAAACACTTCTTAAACAAATGCAAACAACAGTCGTTCGTCGGAAGGAATGGTCGTTAGACTCATCGCCGCCAAAGTAAGCCTATCTCGCAATTCATTATTATTATTATTAGTTATCTTGTGTACACCTAATGAGTAGTTGTGTTTAACTTCATTATAGTATTTCTGATTTTCACATCTTTTATAATAATTTGTTTATTTCCACTTATTTTTTCGACAATTAATTATTGTTTAATTAATATCAGAGACTTCTTGAGAGGTTTGAGTCAAACCTATGTTTACTTTATTTGAGTACAAATCGTGGTTGAGGTCAGGGCGTCTGCTGTTATAGAAGTACTAAAACATAATTTTAAGTCTAATATTGGGTTTTTTGCCCATTTCTAGACTCGAGAGAAAAAATTATATTAATCTTAATTCAAAAAGCCTTCTAAAATGGCTGAGAAGTCTTGTGTGTTGTATACCGGACTATAAAGCCCTCTTCCCCCCCATTTTTACATTTCCATCAATTTGTCAAATAAAGCTGTTTTGTAATGTGATCTGAAATGCAGTCCTTTATTGTTTCATATTTTCGATTCTAAAGTGATATTTTGGATAATCCTTGGATTTCTCCATTCATTATTCAATAGTTTTATAGTGTAATTACCGGTATTAGATTTTTTTGCACCTGGAATTTTATTCCAAATTATACAATACTTTCTTTTAATTAAAGAAAGTATTGTTGGTTTAGTCACTTATTTTCTTTTGAACGTTTAAAGAGTTTAAAGATTGTGAGGCTTTAAAAGTAAATTAGGGAAAGTCAAGCGAATAAGTTATTTATTCAGAATAACAGTGAGTACAGTGTCTTTTTTGCAATCTATACTTTATAAATACAATGAGTTCTTTTCTTTGACAAAATTATCTAAAAGTTTATCAATTTTTCATTTCTTAAATTACAAAATCTATGCCTTTTCACTATGAGAGACATCTAAATGATGTGATTCAGACCTGAAGAGCATTCCTTGTTTGTGATCAACTCAATGGCTATTGTAGTGCGCAATCAATAGAGAGCCAATCGAAATAAAGTAGTGCTCACACTATACAGAAGCCAATTATTGTATCGCTTTTCAGTTCTCTTGCTTTCAGTTATGAGTTAGCGCTTAGATATAGAAAGCAGTGGTTTCTGTAGATCGTAAGTCAAAAAGTATAGAAATGTGATGTAAAGTGATGTTCAGTTTAGAGATGCGGTAGAGAACAGAGATTGAGAGGAGAGAAGATGGAGGAATGAGAGAAGCACTACCACTCCATTCATCGATTTCTCAAATAATGATTCGATTTTTTGCATTAATTTTGTTGACTTATTATAAGAATTCTATCGAAAGTATTATTTAAATGAATAAAAGACTTGATTTAAGTCAAAATAATGTAATCAATGGATAAGAAACGGATTTATTGATTGAATGCAAATGTATTGTTCGCCTAAACAGTGTTTTAATCAAATAAAACATTAAACGATTGAAAAAATGACTTAAAGTTAATTTGAATTTAATGTTAATTTTAGTTGAAAACAAAGTCTTCCAATAAATGCTTTTCCACTCATTTGAATATATGTTGTGTTAAAGTATATGCGATAAAGTACTTCCAAACGTATAGTCCGTCAGTGCCTTAACAAGTCTTCCGCAATAAATCCGAAAGTCTTCCAAATCATAGAAAGTCTTAAATTGTTTTTAATTTTCAAAATTCTTTATATTCATTAAATCGAGTGAATCGTTAGATATTAGTATACAATGTGTTCTCCAAATTGTTTGCGAGAATTTCAAAAGTTTTGGCAAAACTCATTGCAAACATTGCTTTTAGCGGCCACTTCGGGTCACCAGTCGTTTGCTTCTGTTCCACCGATTTCGCCCTCGACTTCTTCGGCGAATGCAATGCCATTGAATTGCAGTGCTTTCAGATCCCAAATTCCATTCCATAACATATCGGGTTTAAAAAGTAATTCTTATCGCCGAAGAAGGCGTAGAAAACGTAATAAAAATCGACGCTTTAATCAGTCGTTACAACAAAATAGCTTTTTTGCCAATAATAATGAGTCAAACATTCAAATGAAACTCAAAAGTATTGTGAGGTAAGAGTCCTTTCATTTTCTTTGGTTAACATTTCATTTATTCAAATCAAGTTTTACTTTTCACTCAATTTCTCAATCAATTGTTGTTTTATTTGAATCATTTGTCAAAATTTCAGTCGTATTTTATTCATTCAAATTCATTGATGCGAATTATCACTATTTTTGGTTCATTTTCTTGCATTCAATTGGTTTGCAAACTATTGATAGCTTTTATGCAATTATTACAGTAAAGCTCACATCAACTCATTTAAATGTCAAAATTGATTTATAATACACTAAACTCTACTTAAGGTTGAAAACTTCATAAAATCTAATAACAAGTGTAACTTTCAATATCACTAAATGACCAAATGTTGTATAAAATGTACAATTTTTTCACTATTTTAAACTTATAGTTGAAGTGAAATGAAATTTATTTTTTATAATAAAATTTTTATTCGATAGTTGTTGTGATATACAGTAGACGGATAGGTTAGATCGGATTTATCCTTTAAAAATTCGGATATGAAATACTGATCCGAATTTTATCCGAAATTCAAGAAATTATATACCATGTGCTGTATAAATAAGTTGCTTTCAAAAATAATATTAAAAATAGTATTACATATCGAACAGTAGTTCTAACTTAATTTAAACAACAGTACATTAGATTTAATTGGGATTATTCAGAGCACGTGGTAAAGATTAACTGAAAGATAGAAAATAGCGTGTATGATAAACTCTATATGTAAGTGTTGAAAGGGAACTATGCGTTGATGTGAACGCAAAAGAACTATAAGACTAAAACAGTAGCAAATAGTAGACAACAATCAATGCTTTATGAAATTGTGAATTAATATTTATAAATTATTAATCAATAAATGTTATTTTTTCGTAAAAATTACTAAAGTTTAAAGAAATATTTTAATTGTTTACTATTTGCCGCTGTTTTACAGTCTAATAGCGCTTTTGCGTTCACATTAACGCATAGTTCTCTTTCCACGCTTACATATGGTGGCTAAAATAGCTACATTTTGACAGATTAGATGTAGTGCAATACACTCAAAACATAATTTCGGTTTCAAATAATTTGGACAAATATGTAAATTAGTCAATCCATTTTGAGGGAAACTATGCCTTTAGTAGAAATGTATAGTATGTTTCATAAGTCGATGGTCATTGTTAACAGCGCACGATAGGCTTTTTGAATGCTTTGTTTCTTTGAATATTTAGAACTTGTTCTATGATTTCTTGTGAAAGAAAGAGTCAAGTTTTCGGATTTTATTAAAAGTAATAAATTGAGATAAAATGAGTAAAATAAGTGCAGATCAGAGCCCGTATAATATTGAGGAAATACTGACCGCTTATGTTTGGGTCCACGACAGACATATAAGTTGCAAAAGTTTTGTTGAAATTAAAGTGGACTTTGATTTGCGTTTTAAAAAGTGAAGCTCCAGTACTCACACCTTACCTTTATTAGTTTTGTTTTACATTCAGTTTATTGTACACTTGATTCGTTGTAAAGTGTGAGTTCTGTTTGTAAGCGAACTTCCCTTACATTACCTACTCTATAGTAAATACATTATGCAGTGAAGTATATACTATTCTCACCTCTCACTTTATAACGAATCAAGTGTACTAACTCTATTGAACTCCATTGAAATCTATAGAGTTTGTATTAGTAGATATGATTCAGGTTCAAACGCTTATCTGATTCAAGCACCTAGATCACATCGCTGATTAGAATTCAAAAATTTTAAAAACTTTTGTTTTATAAAATAATGTTAAACAAATACATTATTATACAGATAAGCAATACGTTTAATCTCTGTCAGTTTTATAGTTTTGTTTTATGACTTCCCATATTCTTTCATGTCATTATTCACTATATCCTATTTTTGTATTTTTAAACCCGTTCATTAAAAGTTTAAACTTTTCCCAAACAATTTGCTATTAATAATAAAAATTATGAAATTTTCTGATAATAATGTAAAGGTATGTCATGTTTGAAGGTTAAAAACTATATTAAAGCACTATTTTATAAAAGTTATAAAATTTATAGGCACTGTTGCACACATTAGATAATTATTTTTCTAATTTGTAATGTTTTAATTGGCGTTGAAATAATAAAAAAAATAATAAAAAAAATTCCATTGTTTAATATTAAACCTGGCAATTTATAAACAAGCGAAAAAGAAATGAACCATTAATTTGAGTTCTTATTATTGAATTTTATATCAATTAAAATATTTCTTGAGATATTGCTTACACTCAGGTAAGGGTTAGCATCGAATATATGGTCTCCGCTTTCGAAGAACTAGCCATTCCATAGAAGCAAATGCTAATAGAGTCACATTCATTGAGATTAAATGTGCATTTCTGACTATTAATAATCTGCTTGGTAGTTTAGTAGAAAAATATTGAGGTAACGATTGAATGATGAAAATATTATAGCGATTGCGTTCACAATGTTTTCCAATCGATTCTGCCTTAAAATATCATTGCATTTGACCAAACGATCCTCAAGAAACTAAAACTGGAATCTTTCATACCTATTAATAAAAGAATTATAGACAATTGTATATTTGCGTTGTTAACAAGCTTGGGATTGAGATGCTTTTTAGGATGCTTTATTTATTTTGCACAGAAAAAGATAATTTTCTTCATTTCAGGAAATAAATATTTCAAGATTTTTAAAACTCATTGCTATCACTACTAATCAATTCTATTTTCATCTAATTAACAAAATTTTTTAAGATCACCACCAATTGACTCAATTATTATCTATTGGTGAAAATTTCTTTAGATGACCAAGAATTGATCCCATTATCGTTTAATGGTCGAAATGTCTTAAGATCACTCCCAATTAAACCAATTATAATCTGATTATAATCAAACCAATTATAATCAAAATAAAATCTTACTATTTCACATATTTTCAAATTTTATATAGGAGATTCAGGAGAGCTTCACTTCTTAATAAAATTTTTAGAAATATCTTTTATGATTTATGAATGCATTTATTTGGCAGAATTGAAGAAATTTCAATTTCTACTTCGATGCCGTTTTCTCAAAGTCTGTAACTGTTGAGAAATTGATGGGGAGTCAAAATCACAGAAGTTATTCCCACCAGTTCAATCGAAGTATAAGTAACGATTCAGCAGTTGAATATTGAATTGATTACTTGTCTGTACTTACATTTTTAAAATTAAACAAATCAATTTGATTTGCAAAACATTCAGATTTTCTAAATTTTAATAATTTCAGTTAATTTTAAGATTCCTATATTTTAAGTCTATTAATCTTTAATGGTTTGACTAAAATCTATATAAATAAGTATCAAGTTAATAGAATATGCCACTCTTTAATAATTGATGAACAAGAAATGTAAAAATAATTATCAGTTTTGTTCAATTATTTTATATTATTGATTTAAAAAAAACTAGTGTGACGCACCGGTTAGGATTCATTCTATAGTGTGTCTGATAAGTCCATCCCCATTGTTAACACCGTGCGATTAGATTTACAAAGTTTTGCTCATATTTTTAGGAATAGACACTACGTTTTCGGAAAATTTTCTGATCAATAGATAAATGAATAAAAGTATTAGAAATTTATTATATTTGTTCGCAAAT
>JAQFXN010000438.1:0-22346 GCA_034693365.1 Liacarus xylariae | reverse complement strand
AGAGAGAGAGAGAGAGAGAGAGAGAGAGAGAGAGAGAGAGAGAGAGAGAGAGAGCAAATTAATGTCAATGTTTCGTCAAAAATGAAAGCAATACATGAGCACAAGTGATATTGACATGAGATTTGACATAAGGCGATAGAAAATATCGGTTTTACAACAGCGATAACCAATACTTTGTTACGCTTCAGAGTTGGGATACATTTCTGATGCAAATTATTAAAAATAGACTATAATTATCGCAAAACAACAATTCATATCAAATTTTAATTTATTCCATAAGAAATTATCAAAACATGAGATATAATAAATAGTTTTTATTTATCGAGCAGTAAACCAGGGGTTAAATGATTTTTAATTTATATAAATTTTCCTAAAATAAGTCAATTATTTTCCAAACGATTACAATATCATTGATAACAAATGATTTATATGTTTTGAGTAAAAATACAATTAATTCTTCTCATATGTTATCAGAAATATGTTTTGCACCACATGTTTGTCAGCTTTGGATACTTAAAAAGTTGTCTGATTTTTCTCTTTCACTCTATTGACTGCTGTCTCGCAGAATATTTTTATTTCCAAGTTTTGTGTTTCCGACTAATCACTGTTGAAAACTTAGTGATAAATCATTTATGCATTTTTAGTGCGAAAGTTATTTAATATGTTTTTTAATTATCATTGCTTTTCTGTAATTATTTTTAGAAATGAAATTTGAAGTCTTGTTACTGTATATGAATTTAGATGTTCTGTTAAAACTCAAAATAAGGCTATAATTACTGATACAAACAAAATATTTCGTTGAAATCTTGAAATAATTCTATCATTAGTTCAAACATTTTCTGTAGTTATTAAGACATTAAATGGAGCTTTGAATGAATGAATTTTGTTTTAATAATGAATTTTTATAAATCACTTCCTATTATTCTTAATCACAGAATTTTTAAGAGAAAAAGAAGATTAATTCGATACAAATGAAAATTTGAAACCATGTATTCCAATGTATTAAAAAAACTCATCAAAAAGAAAACCTTCTTTAATCCACAAAAATTTCTTTGTTGTGGGAATTATCGCAGACTTCGACTTAATTAAAACTACAGATATATTTGAAGACAATAGTGGTTCAGTAATTGGAGACAATTCCTGTTCTTTGTATTTCATCAAACGGTGTATTTCTTAAATTTGATACTTTGTTTTAAGTAAAACATCAAAATAACAAAATAAATAGAGCCCTCATCTCATGTGATATTTAAATATATTATTTTTGAATCGAAATAAGACTAAATGAAAACTAGAAATATATTTAATTAATGCATAAAAAAAATTATCAGGAAATCAAACATTTTATTGAATATAATATTTTATTAAAAACGAGCCGAAAATGGAAATGAAAAATAAAAATCAATATTTAGATAATGAGAAATGTAATGAACATAAAAAAAAGATAAAGAATAAACATTTCATATATTTCATAGCATTTAATGATTTTTAGTTTTGTTGATACATAACTGAAATATTTAATATTATGTAAAAAGAAATGCAAATATAAGTGTTTCATATTTTTCATCTAAAACTACAGAATTTTTTATTCTTTAATTTTTTTTTTATTCTCTGCTGTTGTGTTGTAGAAGAAAAAGATAGATAAAATCATTAAATCATAGATTCATTTTCCTTATAATATTATTATATAAAAGCAGAGATGGCCAGAGGGTGGGTCCAGGGGGTTTAGTAGCCTGTTTTAGGGGATCACCCTGTCTGAATTTTTAGCAACTCATACTGGATAACTTTACAAAATTATGTGAAAATGGCGTTTTGGAGGCCATTTCTTTGGGAAAATGGCATCTCCAACTCCATTTGTTCTTAAATATAGATGGAATCTTGGAATTTTCAACTTCAATATCATTTAAATCACTATTTATTGCTAAATCAAATAAAAATATATGATTTTAAGCCTTTTATAATCATAAAAACAGGTTTTTAGATTTTCAGACGCGATTTTTGGTCGTTATTTTGAATCGCTAGACCCCCCTGGACCCTCCCTGTCTTTTGAAAATTACCCCACTGTCTCAAATCCTGTGTCCATCTCTGATATAAAAGATAATGAAATAAAATATCCATATATTAGAGAATAAATGACCGAAAAATTCAAACGACAATAAATGCGAGAATCATTTTAGCAGAAATTAAATTATATTCTTTTCCATCAGAATATCAGGAATAATAATAATGATATTGACAGAAAAAATAAATAAATTTATTATATATTATATTAAGAATATAACAAAGTATTAATATTTTTTGCCCCAAATATATTTCTCATTCTTCTGATTATTCACTATTATCTCATTTTTATTCACTAATGTCTTTAAAATAAAATTAAGGATTATTTTGTTGAGAATATTATGCAATAATAAAAAACAATTTGATTTTTTGAATGAAATTTATTATATCTAAAGCCCCAAACTATTAAGGAAATGTCGTTTAGAAATATATAAATCATTTGTATATTTAGTCAATTGAAACAATAATTTATTTAATTTCTCTCAAATTCATATGATTTTTCATTTGAAATGATAATTAATTCCATCATTTTTTATATTCAAAAACCCTCTTCACTGTCGATGTTTTGGCTGAAAGTTGTCTTAAGATATATATAATATACTGTGGTGGATTAACTATCTCCCGTAGAATGTTACCATAAAATTTTTATACCCTTGATAGTTTTCAAAACCAGAAATAGGTATTATTCTTCGGTATACCTAATTTCTAAAAATATATTAATTTTTATTTTAAATGGTCAGTGTATAACTGCAAACAAGCTTCAAACTTGTTTGATTTTTTCCATTGAATTACATTATAATTTAAGTTAAACAGAAAATTTTATTTTATAAATAAAATAATTTCTTATTCCATTCATAATGATCGACCCCAAACCCCAATCATTTATCCCAGATATTAATTTTCTTCTTCATAAGTGCATCAAATACATTATACCCCAATCACCTAGTCCATAGCCAAATCACCCATATCATATTTTTAACCACATCTTTGTACTCATTTCACAATGTAATTCAATGGAAAATATCGGTAAAGTTTGAAGCTTGTTTGGAGTGGCACTCTATCCAGTTAAAATAAAAATAAAATATTTTTAGAAATTAGGTTTATCGACGAATTAATAGCTATTAAAGGTTTTGAAAAACTATCAAGGATATAAGAATTTTACGATAACATTCTACGGGAGATAGTTAGTCCGCCCACTGTATGTTTTATTCAATGAAGAATAGCTGAACAGAGAAAAAATGGAAAGTTTCTGCTCTATTGAGTCAAAACGTATATCGCATTCAATTTTATTGAATATTGAATTTGACAGTTAGAACATTATCATTGAAATCAATTTTAAAGAACATGCCTTTCATAAAGTATTTCTTTGAAAATGAAAATTATTTTTATTTCAGCTCTACTTTTCTATGTTGTAGTCGAGTATTGAGAATAAGTTTAAGAATGCGAAGAAAGAAAGAATTCTTTATCTCCTTTTGTTATTTTTATGTATGAATCGAAATATAATCTTTCACTTATTTTTTTCTAAATTGCGATAAAATATATCAAATTTCTTATGCCTTAGTTTTTATACTTTTTTATGAAATAAGAATCAAATATTAATTGAAAAAGAATTTTTGTTTTTTAATTGAAATACAAGATTCCATTTTATTATAAGGGTTTGAAAAATACATTTTAAATAAATTCCATGAATTGTTAAATTGAATGAATCGAATAAAAAGATCTATAAAAGTTATGTCACTCACAAAGAATGTCAGTTTATATATATTTAAATAAAATGCAAAAAGACTTCATAAATATCTCATTTCTTCATCATTTTGTCTATTGTTAACAATTTTTTTGTATAGTTTTTCTTATTTTAATTAAAATTCAGTTAAACTCTAACTTCAGTGGAAAATACAATTTCAATACAGAGAAAGTTTACTGTAATCTAAAACAAAAGTCAATGTTTAAAGACAAACAATACAAAAAAATTACACCAAAGTCAGTGATATTCAGTAATATAATAGTAATATAAATAATAGTTTCTTGTATTTATATAAATGGGCCAAATGTTCAGATGTAATAACATTAAATGTTAGCTCTGATCTCTGAAACGATAACAACACAAACACCACTCATGTTTGAGATGAATATATATTACAAATGGTTTTATATGTGTTGTGTTTGTCTTTATTCTTATTTAATAAGAGTGTTATTAACTTAGAGTATGCTATCTTTGAATTATTATTTCAATGGAAAAACTTCAATAAACTTTACATTAAGTTATTGTTTCTAATATAAGAATAATATACAGAATCAGAAAATAAATATAAGAAAGAGAGTAGGGGTCGAAATGTCCCACTGCCATCACTATTGTAGCTATAATAGCAAATCATACCGTGAATTACAAGACAGTCAAATGCACCTATATTTATGAGATATCAAGAATATTCTGATCAAACCCTGGAAATTTCAATTTATACTGAGTTCTGTTAATATGTATTATTTTATTATATTCTGCATTAAGTCATTCCCTATTCTTAAATAAAAATAATAAAATAAAACTTAATTATTCCGCTGAGAATATGAATTAATTGACATATTATTAAGTATCGATAAACAAAACAAAAAACAATATAATTTCTATAATAAAAATAATATTAATATTTCTCTAAATTCAAACTGAAGAAAAACGTCATCCTTTGGGTCTAATAATAATTTATTTGAGTCACAAATAATTGCAGCAAAAAAACCTAATAATAACCTAAATTGATAAGTCATGTAATATTTCTATATTTTTCTCCATTGGTTTAAAATTTATAACTTCAATATTGAGAGAGTTATATGAAAAAAATATTTTCAGAATAAAAAAAAACTACAGGTCTTTATTGCCGTAGAAAATAAAGCCTCTTATCTGAAGTCTCACATGAATTGAAAAATTCTGTTAATATAAAAAATTTATCTCAAAATCTTTCTTCAAATAGAATTATTATTTTCTCAAAGAATTCATACTTTTTTCATTGTGTGAAATTGAATTATTTTTTCTACTGAAGAAAATTTTGATGGATTAAAGATTTTATTGAAAAAAATTCAGTATTACATAATCAGAGCAATATCTGGAAAATTATTGAATCAAAACGTTTAAATCAAATCTAATTATTTTTTTTTGTCTAAAATATTAAATATTAAAAATCATAAGAAATATGAGAATAAAGTAATTTTATTTTACATCTAAAATATTATAATTTTCGTTCCAATCGAAAACATAATATTGAAATATTTTAATGATGTTTTATATATTCTCAAATGATTCAGTTCATTTTATTGATGTCCTTCAGTTACTTTTGGAGCTTTTTTTCGATCATTACTTTAAATTTAAGACTTTTGTATGTATTCTAAACTCTAAAGTAGAGTACTTTCATTGAACTAATAGAAAGACATATAATTTAATTTAGAGTTAAATTTATTGCAAAACAACAGAATTTTCGATTGAATTTGAATTTACACAAAATCATGAAAAGGAAGAAGAATTCGTTTCAGACATTTAATTTGGAATAATAAGTATATTTAGCCTATTTCTTATCACAAGACAACAGATTAATCTCTTTTCTTACTGTTGGCGAAAGATTGAAGTCATTTAAAACATTCTCGACTGTCATTAAAACATTAGCGAGATAAAATTATAAGTAATCTGGTTAATATTTAAAACTCAAGTCATTTATAATATTAACTTTTCATTTGTTTCTTTGACTGGCATTTGACCAAAAATTATAATCAAATTCAAAATCGTTGACATTTAATGTCTCAATGCATTCAAAAGAAAAATGAACTCATTGTATATAATACTTAAGTATGTCGTTATATAATTATAATATCGATTATTTTTAGTGAATAAATTTTAAGAGAATCTATTTTTCAAAATTAGGATTTAATGAAGATTTTAAAGATTATTTAGTTCTCTTATAATTAGTGTTTAATTTGTAAAAATTTTCACTGAAAAAAAATTCTTCAAACAAAGGGTTGTATTTAAAAAGCGCTTAAAATTTATTAGAAAAATGTCAAAAACAAATCGCGCGAAATGATTGAGAAGACATACTTCAGAAGGATTTATGTGAAAATTTTTTATTTTATATATTATTATTTGGAACAGAGTTTCACAATATTTATACTCAAAATTCTGGAACAAAAGCCAAATCATTAATTTATTTATAAGTAACCAACCATTGCATGTCATGTAGTGATCCAAACAATTGAGAACAACAGAGAGTTGACATTTATTTTGGTTTAAGACAACAAAATATATTTTGTGCCCTAAAAACACGCACAGAAAGGAGAAAAAGAGTACAAAACAAAATTGAAAACTTAAAAGAAATCTCATTTTCTATATTTAAATTTAGACGATTTCAAGAGTTGTTTAAAGGTTTAGTGAAAAAAATTATTTAAAATAAAGAAATAAAAAAAGTCTATTCTTTAAAATATAAGAATGTTCAAAAAAACAAAGAATTTTTTTCGGGCAGAACTCGTCTAAGAATAGAAATGTTTTTTGGAGTGAAAATAGAGTCAATGATAGAGAGAGTAAGTGATTGTCTAAGAAAACTGAATTAGGAATTGAGCCCTAAGTTTAATTGATGAAAACGAAGCAAATTTAAGCCCAAATAAATGCATAGAAAATCTGTTCGTTTCCTTTGATTTATTATTGTCTAAAAAACTCATTGATTTATTTGTACGCATAGATCGTATATCTTAAACACACGCATACTCTACTCTCTCATTAGCTTAGGTTAGACACACTTTCCTTTATGTGTAATATAATAAACAAAATAATGTCTGAATTTTTATAAGTTATATAAATTAAATTTAAAGATCATTCGTATTCAAGAACTAAGTCTACAGACATTTAGTCGGATCTATATATTGTATGTATAATGCATTTATTCAAATATTAGTAGACTTGATATTGATTTTGATATATTCTCCGGTCTTTCATTCCTAGCGCTAGATTTTTCGCATTCTCTCACACTCTGTGCGTAAAACTTGTGAATAATAATCAATAGGAGATATACTATACTATAGTATACTATATGCATATAATATTCTTTTACGACTGCTTTTGATTACATTTATTTCATCTGAAGAGTGAGAGAGAAAGAGAAGACTACTCTGTAATGAAGAGAAGGCAAAGAAACCTAAGAGTGAGAGCGAAATAAGTGATATTTCCAGATATACATAGAAAACTAGTTCCTAAAAGGCAACAAATTTTGACTTAAGGACAGAAATCCAGCAGAAAAAATACATTTCGTCGCAAAGTTTATTCACAAAGAGTAGAGTTTATGCGAAGTTCTCCAAAGCGCGAAATAGCAGGTTATTTGCCTAATGTAGCGCTAGTAATGTCGAGATTTCGCAAATTTACTTTTTCACAAGAATAAGAAGTACAGAATAAGAAGTTTTTGAGAAAAACTGGACTCAATTCTCGCTCTCTTTCATTCTTTTATTTCGTTCTTTCGTTTCCAACAGTCACTCGTTTTTTATAACAACACATTCAGTTATTTTTTGGTTACCAAACGGAAGAAAACCTGAAAATATCTGCTATTAGTAGTAATACATTTGGAAAATTTTTTAGCTTCACATTTGAGTTTTTATCTCTCACACATATGATATATGAGAAAATAAGGTGAGAGAGAGAGAGAGAGAGAGAGAGAGAGAGAGAGAGAGAGAGAGAGAGAGAGAGATCAACGTACAGAAGAGAGAACAGTAGAGAAAGTGATAGAAGAAATATAATGATTGACTCAGATTTGTAGGTACGAGCAGAGAGTGGGAATATAAGTATAGCCCAAGAAACTGGATTTTTCTCAATAACTTTCAATCAATGAGTTTCTTCTATTGCTTGTCAACTATTTTAGATGAGTCGAGTCGTGCACTCATTAAAGCAATAAAGCTTTTAAAAAACTTATATACCTTTAAATGCATTTAGAGATGGGAATGAATTAGTTGGGAGATGTAAATGACAGACAAACCAACTGATCCACACATATATGCTCTGTATTTAGAGCTTTGGATAAGTTTTAATTTAGATACAAATAATAAGAAAGTAAGGGAATGTCAAACAAATGACAGATATTAGATGTAGAGAAACGCCGAATCTTTTCCCAAAAATCAATCAAACGTTTCAAGAGATATAATATAACCCTCTTATGAGTTCTGATACGTATAAAGAACTGCAAACCATTGCAAAATAGAGATGTTATTAAAGGATTTTCAAAAGAGTGTAACACTTTTCAATCAAAGTGTGCAAAAAATAGAGAAATCCAAAGTTGTTTTGGGTGTAAATCTTCAAACATCTAAAGCCAAACAAACTTTTCGTTTCGCACAGAAATTAAAAACTTTAGAGTAAAGGACACGAAAAAATCAAAGAATAAAAAGAAAATCTTAGACTAAAGATAATATTTGTGTTCATCTAAAGTGAAAAGAGTTCTAATACCAGAATAAAGAGTAAATCTTATGAGAAGTTTTAGGTTTAAAATATATTTTTAGAATTTATATTAGCTGTAAATAAATATATAGTTTTATATATAAAAAAAGAATAAAAGATAAAATAGAAAGAGAAAAGTCTAATGAGTTTAAGGAGAATGAGGTCTAAAGTGGAGAGTAATAAAGAAAAAGAGAGCGAAATATATGGGATGAGAGCTAAATGTGATGAGACCTAAAAGTGATGACACTTTTTAGGTGTCGATCCCAATCCCTATTGTAATGGCGAACGGGGGGAGAGAGAGGAGGGAGAGGAGCAATGATAGTGATTGTGTCGCCGAAAAAGTCTAATACAAGAAAGCAATTGATTTTCTTCTCTCTCTTCTTATTTTTTGTTATTTTATTTTCTCATTTTTATACTATTTATTGGACTATAAATTTGTGAGACTTTCTTATCCGATCAGACAATCATTTATTATCACAACTTTCTCTTTACTCTTATAAATAAAAGATTATAATTTTTTCTTTCTCTATACGTCTCAGAAATATAAGGATAAGATTTTTTTCTATGAGCTGTAAAAGAATAGTATTTTTTCTGATTATTAGTCACGCTTTTAATTTAAAAAACCATTTTAACAATATTCTTTTCGGGTACTTTAATAATAGTGGCCATTCTGTAATTCAAAGAATTCTTTAATTTTTATTTTTCAGGACTCGTCTATACATTAAATATTTTTCTATTTTACTTATGCTGAAAGTCGTTATGATTTTATTCTTTTTAAACTTTTTTTTCTTCTCTCCTATTCTTTATTTTCATTCTCATTCTTAGACATCCATTTCATAAAATTCATTTTCGGTTTTTTTGCTTTTATATTATGTAATAGCACTTGGAATTAGACATTCATTTGGCGTTAAGACGGCTTTTCAAGAATGCATTCAAGCATTTCATTAAATGAAAAATAATATGCCGTTTCTCTCATAACTATTTTTTTATTTATAGTGAAAAAAATATTTCTTTTAAAAAAATATAGAAAATTAAATCATACTATTCGTGTGACTTAGAACGACATTTTATTTTCTACTGATGTAAAGAATATTTTTCTTAAACGAAAGCAATATTCCTGTTGTTGTTGTGCCAGAAATTCTTACCATTTTTGTTAACTATTTGTTTGTGAAATTTTATTGGATTCTTATTCCTATTTCTTTCCACTATTTTTTAATCAAATGGAAATTTATAGTACTTTTTATTTGTTAGAAGACTTTCGTTTAAAGTAGAGAATTTGAATGTGAATTATTGATGAATAGAGTGAAGAAAAGACCCAAAGATTTTCTTTTATTTTCACTTATATTCTTAATAATATTGTATATGAGATAACCGTATAATCAAATATTTATTTATGGCTTTTATATTACATTATTATAGTCTATGAGTTGTTATATTCATTTTGCATTATAACATTTTAAA
This sequence comes from Liacarus xylariae, assembly GCA_034693365.1. NCBI lineage: Eukaryota > Metazoa > Arthropoda > Arachnida > Sarcoptiformes > Liacaridae > Liacarus > Liacarus xylariae. Next base: position 12,379 of record JAQFXN010000438.1, on the reverse strand, counting down.
CCTTTTATAAGAACAAAAAATAAGTAGTTTTTCACCAAAAAAAAAAGAAAAATAATAAAATAATATTTTTTTAAAGTGTGAGAAAACTTCTATATATTGGCAGACGTTTCAATAAATCTGAGAATTTTTCTTCCCCTTTCTCTTAATATGCAAATCATTTTGTTTTCTTAAACAACTAAATCTATAATAAATTCAAACAATATTTTATTTATTAAATTAAAAAATAACTCATATATTACTTAACAAAAAAAGACAAAACAACAGGGGTAGCCAAGGTCGGCCGAGTCAGGGGGGAATAAAAAGGGTTATTTTGAGAAAATTTCTCAAAAGTCAAGGGGGTATAATTTTTTAAAAATATGAAAAATGAACAAGGTGAGTAAGGTATAAAAAACGAGGGGGTATTTTTGCAAAATCTCGGACTCAAGGGGACTTTTGGACTTAGGATAGCTATACCCCCTTGGCTACCCCTGCAAAATAACCTTAAATTTAATACAATCTATAAGTTAAACGAGAAAATAGTGAATCAAATTAAAAAAAAGCAAATGAAAATTATTTAGAGAAGAAAATTTTCAAATTCTAATGCAAACAAATTATTCAAATACACGAATCAATTTTCATGAGATAAACATAAGACTATGTATTGATTTTTATTTTGGTGTTGTCTATAGAGAAATAAAGAAAATAAGTTTTATTCAATTCAAATAAAATACTATAAATTTCCTGAAAGACTCGATAAAAGCATTGATCAAAGAGAAGAAAAAATAATATGAATAAACGATTGTTCTGACAGTTATGTCTCTGCAATTCAAATGCAATTCACCGACAATTAGAAGATATTAATCAAAAAATAAGATTAAGAATTAATATATTATTTGAAATATGAAAACATTAAGGCTTCAAAAATGAGAGATATTATTTACAATACTCTCGACATTTATTAGCAATAGATTTGAGAAAAGAGAAACAAAAAAATATATATTCAAATGGATGTGAAAAAGAAGAAGAAAACTGTTTTATATGTTGGGACTGAGTCTGTAGTCATGGGAATTAATTGATAGGACAGCTATTCTTATTAAATGTGATTCACTTTGAATATATGTTTGAATGTTTTGCTAAATATATATATCTATTTTTAAAATGTTATAGAGAGGGGACAAAACTGTTTTTTTCTCTATATTTGCAAATATTTGACGTCTGGGCAACAAATTCATCCACAATTTAGACGATTATCTATTAGACTAAACGCTATAATACCGTACTTATAATTTTATTGTCATAACTAATGCTATAATAAACCGGTGGATTGTATTACTATCAGACCTATAAATTTATATTCCTGTTATAAAAATGATTATAAGTGGCCATTATATAAATGATCCGATTCTATTATAAATGTCTAATTGTAAGGCAAATTCAAATATTTTTTGGTATATGAATGTCGATTCGTTGGACTATGACTTCCTGTCTTTTGAACTCTAAATCTGTAATAAAATGAAATAAATTTTGAAAATTAAATTAATTACTATTATTCACTGTTTTATTCTCTATTACAATAGGAAACAAATTCTGTATTTGTCTAAGAATTAACTTTCACTTTATTATTATTATTGTATTTTTATTGTTTAAATATTTATGAATGAAATTCTTGCAAATATAGAGTTTAATGATTTTTTTATATACTTTTTTATATATATAATTATTTTGTGATAAATAATCAAAATAAATTTAATTTACATAAAAACTTTGTATTGAGTAATCAATTGAGTAAAATATTTTGATAACTTAATTAAAATAATTTGCATCTAATTTATAGCTGAGAAATGATTTACATAAAAAAGCTATAACACAGATATTTTAGTCGTTTTCTATATTAAATTTATTTTAATTAAACATTCCTGTTCTTTTGAAAATTCAGAGATATTAATGATTTAATTTTGAAATTCGATTTGTTTTGCATTCAGTAATACTTTAAATATAAAGAATTTTAAAATAATCCTAATGAATGTGTAAAATTCATTAATTTTTCAAATTCACCAAACATTATGTAATATTAGTATAATTTATAGTATTGGACAGAAAAACCGTGGTTTCAGTGAATAAATTTTCAAAAGAGCTTTTGATTTGAATAATATAATACATTTGTATTAATAGAAAGAAGAAAATTAATTAGCCTATTCCCTGACTTTGAATTTCATGTAATATTAAGTCATTTTAGAAGATTTTGCAATTTTTATAATCTAGTGTAATATTACCTAGTTAATATTACACCATCTCTTAGAAATCGACATAAAATTACTGTAATATTAAGTTAATTAAAGTCAAAAGTAATTCTTTTATTGATATCAAAGGAAATGAAAATTAATTATTGGATTTGTTTTCAAAGGATTCGTTAATTCACTTTAAAAACATTCAACACTTTGTTTGTAATTTTAGTGAGAATGAATGGAAAATGTGTTAAATTCAACTTTAGATTACAGTTTTAAAAGTTTGTTCTCTGAGCTCATAACTGGGTGTAATATTACCTAGTTAATATTACACCCCTTCTTCGAAAATGACTTAATATTACACTGAAATATAAAGTCAGGGAATACGGTAATATATTCTTACGTTTAAGTGAAAATTCATTTATTACTGCATAAAAAATTTTGAGTTCAAATGCAAATTATTTGTCGCTTTTGAGAATCTAAGTTAATATTAGAATACAATTCATTTGAAAAATAATTTATTCTTTCATTAATAAATAAATTGAGTGAATCTTGTTTTTTGGTATTCAATTAAACTAATTAACAAAACAACAGCCAATTAGATTTGTTGTGCGATAAGTCAATAAGAGGTGACCCAACTCTTGGTTAGGTTTTCGAAAATATAACAATCTATAAAACATTTTATATTATTCTCGTTTTATAACTCTTTCATCAAAATTACGAGCATTTTATGACTTGTCCTCATTTTATATAGGGATGGGCAATGCCAGGATGGGCAAAAGTATAGCCAAAATACCCCCTGTCTCCGAAAAATGACCAAAATACCCTTCCCGAGTTGAAGAAAAACGAGGATCCCCCACTAGAAATATTCTTTGAAATTATGTCTAAATTCTTAGAAAAATAGTAGAATTTTATCAAATTTTTTTAATTTAGTCAAATTATGTTAGATTCTTAAAGAATTAGATTCTTTTGCTTCAATTCTGTCAAATTCTGTTAAATTTCATCATTTTTAAATAAATTCTGCAAGTATTTGACTGTTGAAAAATACCCTACCCTATATCCCCTGTGATTTTGAGGCTCTTATCAATACCCTATACCCCCCTGACTTTTCATTCATTGCCGATCCTTAACTTTATACAACTCTCTAAATCAATGTTTCATTAAGAATATAGAACAGAATACGATATTACCTTCTGGTTTCGATAGTCCAGCAGTGGATAAAATGCAAAATTAGTTCAATTTTAAAATAAATTTACAAATTGAAACAAAATTTGATAAACTAATACACATTTTAACATATTTTGACTACCTTTTTTGAACCTAATATCAAAATTTTAAGAATTCATTCATATTCATTTCTATAAAATTTTGTTTAATACTAATTTATATTCAGTCCGTAACAAAAGTTATAGACCACCTGCCATGTAGAAGATATGTAACTTGGCAAGCAAAATGTCTCAAGTAAAAATAGGCTGCACTTAAGAATGTAGAGCAAAATTATTTTTAAAACTTAAATACGATTTTGACTTAAAATTTAATGCTGAGTATTGCTATCTAAATGAAATATTTCTATGTCAACTACTTTTTAAGTTATTTTTACAGCCCAATTTTCACTTGAGACATCTTGCTTGCCAAGTTACCGATCTTCTACATGGCAGGTGGTCTATGACTTTTGTTGCGGACTGTATATAAATAAGTATTAAACAAAATTTTATAGAAATGAATATGAATGAATTCTTAAAATTTTGATATTAGGTTCAAAAAATGACCAATAATGCAAGGTGAGATATTGTGAAAATCTATACACTTTATTTACAAGATAATTAAAAATAATATTATAGGTATAAACTTAAAGGTTTTCATTTAAGTTAAAATTTAAATTAGTTTTGAATCAAATATATATTTGTGAATATTTATATTGAGTTCAGTGAAAAGCTTTTATTTAAAAAGAAGAGATAAAACCTGAATGTATTTCCTTCATTCGGCCGAATGGGAATTGCAATAGAAGTTGAAGGTTTATATCAATAATTTTGTAAATAAAGTTTCTAAATAACTTTAGGATAAACTATTTGTAAAATATATAAAATTAGTGATATATCCCGACTGAAACTGACGTGCGTTCTAACTATGGGTGTCCGGTCTGAGTTTCAATCTGGATATATCCCTTCAATTTTACTGAAATTCCCATTTCGCCGAATGAAAAAATATATCTAGATCAGGAATCGCCACGAGAGGATAACATAGAAACCCCCTGAGAATCAGATTTGGTAAAAATACCCTCTGACTTTTGCGTAGCGACAAAAAAAATGTATTTTTACCTTACTCGCCTGTGCACTTTTAATATTTTGGGATTTGATATACCCTCCTGGCATTTCGAGAAAATTTTCTCAAAATAACCCATCTATACCCCCTGGCGACCCCTGATTTAGATTCAATTTCTTCTTCTTTAAATAAAAGATTTTCACTTAACTCATTATAAATCTTCACATTTAATAAGTTGAAAATTTTATTTAGAAACTAATTCAGTCCCTGTTTAATGCAATTAATGCACTTAAAATATTTATTTTATATCTTTATCACAAATCATAATATAATGTAATAAAATGTTTATATTATTAATTAAGTGATGAGTTTTCATAAATGAAGAAGAAAATATTAATTTATTATCATTTTATTATTATTGTTTTTAACCAATATCTGGATCTTAAATACATTTTTTTGTAATAATTTAAAATTCAATTATTTGATGATTTATTTGCAAACTTAAGCAAACATTTCTCAAATTTAAGTTTTTTATCCCATTTTGAATATTGAATTCAATTTTATTTTAAGAGTTTAGAAAGTGTTAACATATTATATATTCATTTATTAATAGACTTGCATTTCATATACTGTATTACAAAATTTTTATAAGTTATTCAAAATAACAAACGCTTTGATAAATTATATTTTAGAGATTTTTTTAATCAAGTTTATTTTGCATTAAATGACAAAAACTTTTATTGATTTAACGCCTTTTCTTTTCGTAACAAATTGAGTTGAGTAATACTGAATGGGCAGCATGGGCAGCATGGCCACCCTTTGAGTTCTGGTCAATATTTTTAATGTAAATTTTTCTATTTTGTCCAGCTAGGTATCCTTCATAGTTGAGAAAATTTTCAATTTTGTGAGCTTGGTAGTTTCTCTGTAATGTCAATTCTGCTAAAAAAATTTAAATAAATATTTTTTCTTGGCAAACTTGACATTATGTAAAATCTACTAATCTCACAAAATTCTACATGGAAAAATGTTTACCAGAACTCAATTGATAGCCATGCTGCCTGTGCTTCCTATGCTGCCTGTGCTGCCCATTTAGTATTGCCCAATTAAGTTCTTTTAGTTTTATAATTTCTTTATTAGATTTTGATTCAATAAAAGTATTAAAGAACATTTAATTAATTCAAATTTCCAGAAAAATCTTTCTAAAAAAAGAAAAGAAACAGTATTAAGTTAAAGATGGCCATGCTCAACAAGGGAATACAAAAAGTGTTTATTAAATTGAAAATTTCTATCAAAATGTGAAGGGTAGAGGAGAATTTTATCTTAATTTTATAAAGGATTTCAATTTGATGTGTCTTGAGTTTGGGTTTTGGGTCTCAAGTCATGACTATAAACGAAAGTTTAGGTGCATATTGTAAAGCTGAGGATTTCTTGCAATGAACTGTTCTAGACTAAGTAAAAAAGGACTCAATGTTCGCACAGAACTACAGTAATAATTGCACGAACTTTTAATCCTTTTACATTTAGCCTAGAACAGTTCATTGCAAGATCCGCAGTTATGCGCCTAAACTTTCGTATATCACTCATGACTCGACTCTACTTTCATTAAGAAAATACTTTTTTGCCAGTTTTGCTCAAATTTAGGAATATTTATTTGAAGACATCATTTTAATTCCTCAATTGGGCGTAATCCGGGATTTTCCCCCGTCTCCGCATCCCTGAATATTAACCATTGGTTTGACTAAATGAATATATTCCTTAATGAGAGGTTCGACCGCCAACACCACTAATGAAATGTTGTTTGTGAATATGTGCATTTATTCATAAATATAGCACTAGTGGTGTTTGCGGTCGAACCTCATTAAGAAATACTTTGTATAGTCACATGTGTTGTATACTGTATATGAGTAGTCTGTAAGACACTCTTAACCCCTTCATAATCTGTTGAAAATCGAAGGTTTAGATACATATTTAAATTTCTTTAATATTAATTACAAAAAGTATAATTATAAGAAAATTATTTGATTTTTAAACTGAGTTCAGCTCATTCTAATAGAATATTCTGGAATCAGAATCATTTTTAAGTATTTATTTCTCTACTGTAGAGAACTGTTCTTGACTGAACTTCTCTACTGTAACAGTATTTAATTTGACACAAACACATCATTTCACTCCACTGTATAATCTTTATATTTGAGCATAAGTTAAATATCTTTCAATTTCTTAATTTTTTTTTTGGAATAATTTACAGATTTTAGATTCTATTACCCATTCCTTTGAGGGACAAAATCTGGAGATCATTCAGGATCTGCTGCCGAATTTGTTTATCCTTTAATTTTAAGATATTTTCGATGTTTTTATACCGCTTTGAATAAATAAAATTCTTATTTAAAAATATGATAAATATTCATGAATTTGAAAACAAATCTATTAAATATTTAAATATGCGGTCAAAAACATGCAATTCATCTTTGTTATAATCTTAAAACTGAAATATTGTTATAAATATTTATATTTATTATAATAACAAATATGTAAATCAAAATTAAGAATATTTCAATTTTATTACATTCGCCTAAACATTGAATTTATTCATTTTTCTAAATAATTGTTTTATATTATATTTTAATTATATTACTTTATTCAAAGTATAATTTATTTCAAATAATGAATATAATCTTGATTTTTGTTCATTTTATTTAATGCTTTCTTACAATTGACTATTTTTTTTAATGAAATAAGACAGAAATGCGTATCTATTTAACACAGAAATTGAACAGAATTGTTAGGGAGCATAGGAGAGGGGGATTTTATCTAACAAACATAGAATTTCGTAAATTTTACTTTATCGAATTTCAAAAATAATTTTTTTTTATTTGAGTAAGGTCATTTTGTCTTGTGATCCATTTGCTCATTTCTGTTTTGTTGATTTTATTTATCAAATATTCTTTTCATGCAATTCAGTGTTCATCCTATGAATCATGATTTGATCGCAAAATACAATCACTGAAACGAAATATAGTTATTATGAAAATAATATAATTACAATACCATTAATGGGAAAACAATCCCCGCATAAATATTCGTTACATCATTGCACATATGATTCATTGTTTGAAATGAATTAACCAAATATCTAAATTTGCTTTTGGTAATTCATTTGAAGTTTTGTTAATAGGTTATAAAATTTGTGGTTCCTATTGACCAACTTTCACGAAATTATATTATTTCTATATAATTATATATTTGAAGCCAAACTATTATATAATTAATATTAAATCAAATTACAAAAACGTTTCTTTCATTATCGGCTAATATAATAAATTATATCATTAATGATGTATTGAATCATTAGATTCAAAACTGTTTATCGTTTGGCCCATAATATTAGCCCAGACTATACACGTTATACAGACTCTACTATACATTGTATTTGTCTTCTATTCTGTTTGATTTGACTCAAACAATATTGTCTATAAATCTATTTGCAAAAGACTTACTGAAAAACTTTTATTTTTCTTCTATTTTTTTAGATTCCGATTCTGATTAGACTTGTATTGCGAACACATTTATATTCTTCAGTTTTACGAATAGAAAGAATAAAACTTTTTTTCTTCTTTTTTTATTCCTCTTTGAAAGAGAGATCAGACTCTTTTGAAACGATCAAAACTATTCAATCCATCCGTTCCTTTGAATTCCGTTTTCTATTACTATTAAAGTTTTCTTTAGATATTTTTTATTTTTCCAAAACATATATCTTAAGTCACTTTACCCTAAATTAAATTTTAATTTTTTTTTCATTGATTAAAATTAATGTTTATTTAAAATAATTTATTTAATTCTTATACTTTCTATTGAACAGAATTTAATTTCAGTAATCAATTTGTGCTAAATTTTCTCCACTTTTTAAAGAGTAATTAGTTCTCAATTGTTTATTTCATTAACTTTTATACTAATTCTTTAATTGCTTTTTATCGATTTAATACAACTTTTCATTTATAGTAAACTTTTTTTCTGTCAACACAAAACTGGGAAACAGACAAATGAAAAGAAATCTATTTATATATTCGAAGGGTTTATCTGATTTGTGAAGTTAAAAAAGATTCAATTAATTAAATGGTCTGCTCTTCCAATGGCAGCACAACTGATCCCAAATAATTAAATTCACATCCGAACACAACAACTGTCCGCTTATCTGTTTGTCAATTAACACAAAAGTTTATATTTTGACTAAAAAAATACTTTTATATTTATCCGAAACAAAATTCAGTTAAAGAGACACAATTGTATAAGAGTTTGTTGTATTCGGAAAATATCTAATTTAATGCTTTACACAAATACCTATTCTCTCTCTTATCTTTCAATATTCCTTCAAAACAAATGAAGTAACAATTTTGGAAATATAAATATAAATTATCTAGTATAAAATGCAGTGCAATGATTGACATATCCTCTATATTCACACGTTCTTTCAAGTTAATAAAGAATTCAGGAAACATCCATTTCAAGCCCAATAGCAGTTAACAGTCAAAATTTTTGGGTGAAAACAAAATTATGTTAAATAATGAATTATTTTTATCCTCAACATCTTGTCTTCTTGTGGTATCGCTTGGTATGCTATAGCATGCTGTTTCCACTAAATCCCAGTTTGACTGTCAGGTCGGATGCTTTTTAACAAATTTTTTGATAAACTATCAAATCATCTCTTATTAATTTAAATTATTCTAACCGATGTCTATAATATAATGTGTGAAATAATGTTTCGGTATATATTTTCAAATAATTTCGACATTAATAAGTTAATTGATATTTTCAATTAGCAAGTATGTATGTTTCCAATTCTGAATATAAAGTCGTGGAGATTCGAAAATGGACTACTTGTGAAGCCTTTCTATACTATCCATATGTAGTCCAATATAAATGTTCAATTTTTTAAGGCTTAAACTTAAATAATATTATTGTACTTTCTATTAAATTGAAAATGAAGATCAAAGATTCAAAAACTATTAAACGGTTCAAGATTATTATTATAGTTTAAGTTAATATTAATATTGCACTACATATGGATAGTATAGAAAGGCTTCACAAGTAGTCCATTTTCGAATCTCCACGACTTTATATAGTCAATTATTTATTAATTTAAACTATTCAAGGAACATATCAGTTTTTAAGATTTTACATTTATTAAACTCAAGATTATATTCTTAATTCTCTAAACATTCCCTGCAAATTATAGGTAAATATGGCCAAGAAAAATCAATTTAGCATTTTTAATTCATCTAACTTGAATTGTACCAGCTTCTATTAATATACTTACAACATATTCAGCATAACCACCTGCACCAAAAACTGCAGCCGACTGTCCAATTTTAATTTTGGAAACAGTTTTACCGACAGCCTCAACAACGCCCAATGCCTAGTTGTTAGTTGTAGAAATGTTTTACAATAATTCATACTGATCAAATGTTTATTTCATTCTAAACCTCAAGTCCAACACCAAATGGTACTGGTTGTGTTCTATAACGTCCGGCAGTAATATTAATATCAGTAGCGTTAACGCCAGCGTAAATATTCTTCAATAGCACCTGGTCGTCTTGTGGTGGCACCAGTGGTACTTCAACCACTTTAACAGCTTCGCGAAAGTTTGGCGTAGTTTTAATCACTGATAACTTTTTATATGTTTTAGACATTTCTTATAAAATTAGTATTAAATAAATTTTTAATTAAGAATTTATTTAATATATCCAAAGCACTAATGTTCAAAAATTAATTCAACATTAAGTACTTATGATTGTGCTTATATACGAGTGAATTATGATACTGTAGTTGTTAGTGTTACAGTATCTGTAGAATTGCCATAGAAATAGCAACATTATCCAATAATGAATGTATGTAAATGCACTCTAACTAAGGTGTCTGTGCAAAAACTGAAATTAAATCAAGTACTTTTAATAGAAAGATATTACAGTAAAAGTTGGATATAACGAGTACCTTCTTATAGCGAGCAGGGTCTCAGGTACGGAGAACCAATTGTATATTTTTCATTATAAGTTATTCTTTTATAGCTAGTTTGGTTTTAACAAGTACCTTTGAAAACACATAATACAAATTGTTTATTATAACGAGTGAATAAATTTTACAAAATAAAATCTTGCTGAAATCCTTACTTCATAAAATATTAGATTAGTAATCCATTTAATTCTATATAAAATTTATAGAAAAATAGCAAATTTATTATACTTATATACAAGATAACTGAATAGTAAATTTTGTAAGTTTTGTAATGTTTATTTGAATAATTGAAGATTAAAACACATCTTTATTAATTATAAACTTATTTTTATATTTGTACTTATAGTAAACTATTATATTGGCATTATGAATATTGATCCTAAATGATTTCTATATCAATAAAAATGGTTTATTTTTTATAACGAGTCCTCGTTATAATGAGCGATATTTTGGAACCGAGCGACTCGTTATAACCAGTTTTCACTGTATTATAATCAGAGACAAAAAAAACGCTGCATTTCAAGTGTTGTGAAACATTAGCCGTTTATTGCACACAGAGTTTAAGTTGAAATTTCCACAAAGATGCTTTTAATACAAAACAGGTGTAATGGATTAAAACAGTTTATAAAACGCGTTTAAAAAGCATTTTAATTGTTTATAAATTGAATTAAACATTAGAATTGCTTTATTTCAATATTAATTGAAATATTTTTAAAAATATTGTTTAAAATATAAAATAAAAAAGTTTTTATATTTTTCACTCATTCAGTCATATCTATGTAAATTGAATTAAATATTTGTTTTGTTTTAATTGAATTATAATTGAAAATTTGTTTAAAAGTTTTGAAAAAATAAGTTTTGTCTGAAGTGATAATTGAAAAAATTTTCATCCAAAACTAACCTATTGCTCACTCACTACAGTGGATGTAGAGAGATCTTTCTCAAAATTTAATTCATTATTTAATGATAAGATAACTAATTCTACTGAGAAAAATTTTAAAAAATTCCTTTTTGTTTAATTTAATAATTTTTTGTAATTATTTGATAAACTTCTTCTTTATCTTTAATTTGTAATTTTCACTAAAAATTGATTCATAGAAATATATTTATTAAAAATTGTTGATTTACTTAAAAACTCTTAATTTGCTGATTGTTGCCGAACGTGACTTTAATCACGCCGTTTTTTTGTCTTTGATTATAAATTATAATACTTGTTGACCTTGAATAGTGCAAAAATGAATAAAACAATGTTCGCCATATCCTCCTTCCGTCAGTTCAGACACCTGTTTAAGAATGTTGGCGAACACATAACTGTCTATCAGATTAATGCATACAAGACAATATTGATCTATTTAGATTTCTGATGATTAATTAATTAACGGTTGAAGCATGGGCGTAGCCAAAATATCGCCTATGTCAAAAATTTTGGAAAATAATCCTTGGCGGAATGCATTGTTTTAACCTTACTCAAATTTTGCATTTCTTAAATGCAGTTTGTTATGTGCTTCACCACACCATTCTCCTATCCCACGTTTATATCAGCCTAACTTGGTTATTTCCGGGTGTAATAATGTAACATTATTAACGTGAGTAAAATACAAATATTTAAGTGTTTAAGTCATTGTAATTTATTTATAATATTATTCTATTTTAAATTCCATTTAAGTTATTAATATTTAAATTCATATTTTTTTTAAAAGCTATTTATTCTGTATTTTAATGACAACTTTTCCGGAATTGCGAGAGCTATGCAAGTGCTGTACGAAAAGAGATTAAAGAAAATAATAGAATTTGTAAATTAAAAAATTCTGTGATTTTATTGGTTTCTGAATATTCTTTACCTCCACTCCTCTCACAACTGAATCGATTCCTTCGAACGGACCTTCAGTTGTGTTGTTTCCCAA